>JAADYJ010000634.1:0-17254 GCA_023338205.1 Halophytophthora polymorphica
CCCCCCCCCCCCTCCCCCTCCCCCCCCCAAGCGAAAAGCTCATCAGCCCCCTGCAAACACCCTTCTTCTTTAGTGGGAAAGAGGGGATTCCGATCCAGCCTTTCAAAGGTTTCATGAACTCACGCTCAACTTACTCCACACCTCGGTCCAAAAACGTGCTGGTCGCGAAGCTAAGTTCCCCCGACGAGCTGCATCACGCGTACGAGTAATTGTTGTCGTTCAATACATGAGGAGTTCACCTGCACGTTTGAGTTTTTGACACTCGCAGCGATTTCCTATGCGTAGGCAGGAGAAGCAACCGCCAAAAAGATTCACATCCCGGCGTTGGTCGCGACTTAACCCGGTGTTTGTGGCGTTGACTCGGCGGAACGCCAGGTTTTGGGCAAATCCACCTTCAACTTCTTTGGCGGTGCCGAACATCTCCAAAGCTCAGAAGACGGAAGACGACAAGAGGAGAACGGATGACGCGGCGCGCCAAGGAGCGGCGCATGGAGCGCGTGCAGGGCAAGCTGCGCGCCGAGGAGGAGCGGCGGGCGCGCGCGCGGCGGCTGAGCGCGCGGCCCTCGTGGAAGCAGCTGCTGCTGGCCATCGACGGTCCGTCCGGCGACTCCAGCATCCAGCTCTCCAGCGACGACGCGCCGGAGGAGGAGGACAAGCAGCACGCGGCGCCCATTGTGGACGAGCTGCAGTGGAAGAGCACGCAAGTGCCGATCGCGGCGGCCGGCGGCTTCCAGTTGCCTATTAAACTGGACGCGGCCAAAGGCGAACTGCATTACGCTTTCTCCACGCGTGACTACGACGTGAACTTTGGCGTGCAGATGATCTGCGCGGACGGCTCCATGATTGAGCTCATGGAGGCGCGGCGCTACGAGAGCCAGAAGCAGCAGGTGCAAGGTCAGCTGCAGCTTGTGGGCCCGGGTATGGTGCTGCTCGTCTGGGACAACTCGTTCTCGTGGCTCAACACTAAGCAGTTGGCCTACAGCGTGGAGCTCAAGCAGGAGACCCCGCCTGTTTCCGACAAGGAGAAGACGCAGCTCGCATTGCAGGCGCGACTGGAGCGCGAGCACGAGCTGCTGCGCCGCGAGCAGCAGTTTGACGGCTTGCAGACGCAGATGCAGACCGAGGAGCAGACTATCAGTTTCCTACACCACCAGATCGAGGAGCTGCAGCAACAGCTGCGACAGCAAGAAGAGGCCAAGGAGGCGACAGCCAAGGCAAAGGATCACGCGGAAGGCCTGGTGGAGGATCTGTGCTGGGAGCTGAACGGTAGGCTCGTCGCTCTGACTTGTCGTTGTTTCGTGTCAAGCGTCTATCTAGCAAAGGTTCTCACGGATTGGTCTTGTGCTGTTTATGGGATTCTGCATCACTAGCGCTTAACTGGAGGTGCCTGGACCAATCTGCTCTGCACCGCATCCTCGGTTTTTTGGGGGAGAAGGAGCGCGTTGCATGGTGCGATGCGAGAGTCGCAGTCCCTGTGGTCAACAAAGTCATCGATATACTGTATACTCACTTCGTATGGTGCCATCTCTGCAGGGGCCTTACGAACAAGAGGTGGCTGCACCACCTGCGCGACTTCAAGGACGCCAATGGGGACGGTGCCAACCTCGGAAACCACGCAGCACCGTCGAGGTAAAGCGTTCATGTGCCGCGCGTCGCTCTGTTTGGGTAGAGGATTCCTCTTCACACCTCGTTGGCGCCTTCGATCGTGAGCTGCTCGATGATCTCCAGTAGTTTTCTGAATAAGGTAGCACCATTTAGATCAAAGTAAGTTGGGAATACCTGGGCATATATCCGAGAGGAAGAGCTGGACACCCTCAGAGATGGAAACGTACTTGGCAGCAGCCATGTCGCTGGAAGCTTGTTTAGCCAAGACGCTCGCCTTTGGCTTCTTGGCCTCTGACTGTTGTCCAAGCTCAGGGGCGATGTCGCCCGATGTGATCTCAAGAATTTCGTCGATACCCTCCAGAGCCCGAACCTTTGAGCTGACGCAGGCATGCTGCGTGTTTCCTATGCTCTCCAGCCTCTGCTCCATACATACAACACATAAACGAGAACATGTCAGAGGTTGTACCTCAGCTTCAGACAGGATACAAACATAAACTGCACCTTATGGGAGTCCCGAAACTCCTCGTCGATGGTGTCTGCACACGTCTCCAGTGCTCGTAAACGCTCCGTCATCCGTTTCATGTTCTCTCGCAGTCCGATCAAAGATCCGAGCCCACTCGCAGCGTCATCGGTCTCTCCTGTGCTTGATGGCTCGGAGGCAGGGAAGTTGCGTCTGTACCTAGCCTGGTGTTTTGCCCGGATCGCATCCTCGTCCTTCTCGGCAGCGTGGTCTTCATCGTGCGAAGCGTGAACCGTTTGTTCTGGATGGGAGTCATCGAGTTGGATTGCTTCGCTGGTATACTCCGAGCGCGCAGATGCTGACGATGGGACAGACTGTGCAGGGACCAACTCGATGGAATGGGCTTCAGCAACGACTTCACCCCGAACAGTTCGTGAGCTATCCCGCTCTCCATTTCGATCAGCAAAGCGCACAACTTGGAGGAACTGTCTGCGCTCTTTGCTTTTGGCCCTGCCCACAGTGCTGTCAATATCCACCCAAATGGGGAACCTGTCGGGAATTTCCAAGGGTGGAGGACCGCGTTTTCTCCTCCCGCTTTTGGATCGAATTTCTTCCTCCACGTGGCATTGGATGGCAATGGCTTTGCACAGCGGACTCTTGAAACCATCCTTACCCGATGGAGCGGTCAATTTACGCTCTCTTTGCTCTCTGGCATCCAGGTTCTCCGGGACGACATACTCCTCTTTTCGGTCGATGCTAACCCCAGTTTCACAAGGTGGTTCGATGGTAGAAGGCGCCACTTTCGCAGCGACTGTAGTCGCATCGTCAGTTGTACTGGTCTGAGCGCTCGACGTCTTCAACGCCACGATCTCTGGTGATACTGGAGCGGGGTGCGACGTGCTTTGGCTCGCCTGCTCTTGTCTATTTAACGACAGACGCTGGGATTCACCAAATACAAACTGCTTCGATCTCACAGAGGGTTTGGGGCGACCAGGACTCCTTCTGCCCAGCAGTTTCAAGCTGGCTCCGTCGAAGCCGTACTCAAAGCGCAAAGGATACACGGACGGACCTTCTTGGATTTTGCACCTTCGTCGGTGCGTCACGCTCTCTTTCTTGGGCAATGCTGGGGTTTGTTGCTGCCGCTTGTCCGAGTCAGGAGCCTTTTCGCCCATTGTGGCTGGTCCATCGTCTTGGGATTGCGAGCAAGGTTTGGTGACGATGTATTTGCTGGTGGGAAGTGATCGAGATTTTAAGGGTTCGAGTCGGGCGACGTCTTGATGGTGTTGACATTCTCCTGTTTCTTGCCGGAGATGAAAGAGCTTGAGGGCATTGCGCACAGAGTCGTGGTGCCGAGTAGTTGGCTTTTGCGCCTTGTTCTTCCGCGATCTTGCTTCAGTTTTGTCTACACTGCTGCCATGAGAACGTCGCCGGACGTCGAGGTCACGAATCGCAAGGTGCTTAAGACCTGGAGGGTTCGATTCGGCACGAACGAATGTCTTTCTCTCTGGGAACTGAGCATGTTCCATAGGTTGCCCTTTAATTCCTTGCTCTGGAACATTCTTACTCGCAGTCAAAGTTGGCGTCAGGAGTCGGATCTTCTCTTCCAGTTGCTGAGTTTGCTCTTGAAGCATTGCGATAACTTCATCACGAGAAACGAGTTTCTGCGAGAGTGATGGGTGTCGTTTGAGGCCATATTGCGACGTACTCTGGCCCTGAACAAATATGGTATCTGCGTGTGTGAGCGGCTTGCTGGGATTTATTCCGGCCGCAATTGAAACCAGGCGTTGGAAATCGATATTGGAGCAGCAGTCGATCAGCACGGTAATGTCGGCGCTGCTCCCACGCTTAGGCTCCACGGAGCGTTTCGTTGCTCCTTCTATTTCTCGATCCAAAGCTCCGCCATGAACCAACTCTCGAGCTTTTCGATGCCCGTGCTTCTGCAGGAATTGGGACTGCTGTTCCAAGATTTCTAATGGCGGCATTGTTAGTCTAAATTGCTTTTTCAACTCTCGACGAAGCGCCTTGTACCGCTTGAGGTGTCGAGTAGGGATCTTTTCAGCTGGGAACCCCCAGCAGATGACCACAGCGGTTTTCTCAGCATTCAGTTTTGCAGCTCCTTCCAAGAGAGAGATTTGAACGGGAAAGAGGTCGTTGCCCGCATAAATCACGCCCAAAGCATTCAGCTGGAGAGAGCATGTAGCCGAAAGTGCACCAATCTCTTCGAGATCACCGTCTGCTATGGTATTGACTTTGTCAGCCTCCTGACCAAGCTGGACTCTCTCGTGTTTTGCCAAACTGATACGGCGCAGGCAGTACGCGGCCCTTTCCCGAAGCCAAAGACACCATTCTACCATCACCAGAATCCGCAAAACCTTGTCCCATCTAAATGACGAAACACCATCGCCATGTCTTGCACCACCTCCAGCAGGGTCTTGGGACTGGAGGCGATTGAGAACCTCCTGCATCGAAGACCCAGTTGCGTGTATGGAATACGCCTTGATCACAAACTCACGGACCACTTTATCCAAGTTGACACTTCTCAAGTCACTGGTGAACAAATCTGCCACAAAAGCGCGTTTGTACAGCCCAGGAAATGTTGGACCGACGCGTTTCACGTGCCATGTGATGCGGGACAACAGTCGGCAAATTCGATCTCGTAGTCGGTTTTCGTAACCACATAGCTCCCAAAGCAGTTCCTTCCGACCACTATCATCGCTGTCACTTTCGCCTTCATTATTTTCCGCAGAAATCCGTGCACAGAATACGTCAAACCCAGACTTAGCAGGGAATATGCGACTCGGCAGGGCAGCTTGAGCTTGCGCCTCGCGTATGCAGTAAAGGAACTCCGGGACAACTCGCAACTGTTGCATAATTGCTAGAATTTCGCCAGCATACGCCTCGCAGACTTGTAAATGGATGTCATAGGATGCTTGCGCACCCCCATGTGTGTCCGTGGAGGAAGTATTCCAGGTCGTTTTCGCACTGGTACAAACTGCTTGCAGACACATATGCGTGCTGGGGCTCCCACTGGCAATGCAAAACTCAGTAAACAACTGCAGTACTCCAGCTTTCTCGGCGAGTTTTACAGCAGACTCGAGCGACCAGCTGCTGGTTGCATTGCTGGTCTCGGAAGTGTCATCGTTGTCGCCGAATTCTGTACTCCAGGGCTGCAAGAAGCAACACAAATACTCCTTCCGAACAAAATCCACTCCTAACGCTGATACTGCCAATAAGTGCTCGAGGTCAAACACAACTCCGCCGATGTGGAGATTTCTGCATGCCATTGTATAGGACGCGATCAAGAGCACAAGCTCATCAACCGCGGAGTTTTCTCGGTTTTTGCCTGTACTGTCTGCTGGAATACGTGCTGCTGCCCCCTCCACTTCCAAACTCACCTCTTCCCATCTTTTGTCTACGATATCTCGGCACAGGGCCACAGGTCGTTCCAATACCTCCGCAGGGGTGTATTCATTGCGAAAATCACCAGCGATATCGCGGAGAAGGATAGAAATCCTGGAGAGATAAACTTGTGCAAACGCCTCGACCTCTGGCGATTCCACCCAGCTACGTTCACCACCATCATCATCGTCCAGCTTGCTTTTCACACAGCGTGAAATTTTGTCGATTTCCGCTCGGTAGTATTCTCGCCGTTCAGACTTCGTCGAGCAAACAGAAGTTTCTGCCAACATCCTCGAGCCGATTTGACGCAGTTCCGAAGACTGCATTGATATTGTGAGCGATAGCAGCACTTCTATCAGTTTCAACTCCTTCGCAGTGTTCATAAAGGAGTTCTGCTCGTTTTCTTCAAAACTGCTGGGCTCGTCAACGAGCTGCCGGTGCACGATGCAAAGCAGCATGAAGTATAAGTCTTCGAAAATGTTGTAGCTGCGCACAAGTGCGATCCTTGAGAAATCGAGAAGTTCGTCGGCACTTGGAGCAGCAGTCGATTCCAGGCGTTTACGAATACAGTCCCCGATTTCTTGGGCCTCATCCCCTTTCAGCTCCGTGATAACTTCTGGACCGCTCCCAAGCAATGTATCAAGGATCGTCATTCCACTCATAGATGTACAGCCTGTAAAAGGCTCAAATAAACTGGAGGATTCTTCGTCCTCGACAAGCTCAACTTCGAAGGTCGCGTAGCTAGACCCCAGGTTCACCACGACGCGCTTTGCATCTGGAGCCCAGGCCAACTGCAGAACGAGCAACATGTATCCTAGTAAGTGCTCTCGTTTTGGCATACTCAAAGACGAGGAAGATACCATTCAGCAGCATACACTCACCTGAAGTGTTTTAGACGTCCTGCGAGTCACGCTCTCGGGCATCATGTCAAGGGTTTCAACCTTCAACTGTGTGAAGTGTTTGTTGACATCGGCATCCACCACACACAACTGGCCTGCATGCCGTTCGTAAAAAAAAGCACAGATTAGCTTAGTAGAGCCACAATTTGTGTTCTGGAGTGCGGTAGGGTGGGCGGACTCACCATTCGAAAGCAGCAGCGCTAGCGTGTCTTGATTGCCCATCCAAGTTGCACATTGAATGCAGTCTCCAAGCGGAATCTGTTGCACTGTTCCGTCGTCTAGCCCTGGTTGAAACAGGAAAAGCGTATCGCGCACTTCCACGGCAGCATACATCCACTCGTCGCTCACGCACAGCTGGACAGTCAACGAGGCCTCGAACTGGTCCACTGCTGTCTTCCCAAGCTCACTGGACGAGTAGCTGATCTCCTCCCAGCGCGTCTCCACATCAAACAGCCACTTCTCGACACTCACGACGCCGTCGGGACAATGAAACACGTGGAGGAGTTCGAAGCAGTTACCCAAAACGGGCGAGGAGAAGAATCGTCCGCAGTAGGACCCAGCGATCTGCTCTGCGTGTGGCGCTGATCCATCCACAAGTCTCCACTTGGCGCCGTCCTCCGTCACAGAACCGTCAGGCCTTCGTCGACATTCCCAAAGCTTCCTGGATGCCTTGCCAACCACAGCAATTTGCTCGCCTGTACTATTCACAAAGGCGTCTGCTATCGGCTCTGGAGGCGACGACCCCACCCCACGCACCTCTCCAGAGCTCAAGTCGAGGACGTACACGGCGCCGTCCGCATCGTTGTCTCGCCACACGACTCCAAGGTTGGTTGGTATGATCCTGGAAGGGAAAGACACACCTTGTGGGAGCTCTGAGGTGGTTAGGACACTGCAAGCCGTTCGGCTTCCCAGCGCTTCCACGTCGTGAAGCTCCAGCTTCTGGGGGTTGTCGCCGTCTTCGCCGCCACCATGTAGCAGCACCGCCACGCGCTTGAGCACAGCGACAACGCGATGCTTCGCACCTTGTGCTTGTGCTTCTCCATCTCCGTCCAGGGCCGCTGCTGTCGCGGAGAAGCCATGCACCTTCGCGCGCTTCGGCTTGGTCATGGTGGCGAGCTGAACCAAGGCTTGTATGACCTTTGGCGGTCGGTGATGGTGCCATCCTCCTTTTTCCGCCAATGGCCGTGCTTCAAGTTTTCTTTATCCAATCAGCAGACGACTTCTAGGGGTCGAGCCAATTTGGGCGGCCCAGGCGAGGGGGACGGCGGCTGTGCCTTGACAAAGCCCAAGGCGCAGAAGCAGAGCGCGGAGCAGCAGCATGAGCGACGTGGCCAAGCAGCCGCAGCCGGCGTCAGACGACAGCTCCGAGGAGGACGAGCCCATCGCCATCACGCTCTCCTCCTCCACCGCCGTGCCACCAGCCCCGGCTGCGTCTGTAGCGCCAGCGACCGAGCCACAAGCGCCAACGCCGGCGTCGGCGCCGACAGACACGGCAATCAAGACGGAGCCGGCCAAGGAGGAGGACGCGGCCAAGGAGGAGGACGCGGCCAAGGAGGAGAAAACGTTCAAGATGGAGGCAGTGGCGGACACGGCCGCGGAGAAGCCGAGCGAGCTGGCGGTGAGCACTGACTGCGAGTGTTTGTGCTGGTAGCGGTGAGGGTTCATGCTGATGATTGGCGTGTGACTGTGTGTGGGCGTAGACAGCATGGATGGACGAGGACGAGGAAGACGAGGAGGAGGAGGACGCGGATCTGACGCAACTGCAGCGACAACAGACTGCAAGCGTGGGCGCGGGCGTGCAGGAGAGCAACAAGTCGGCCAAATTCAAGCGGTGCCAGGCCGCCGTGGACAAGGACGAGTGGAACACGGACGCGTGGATCGCCTTCTTGAACGAGGTGCAACTGCTGCCCGTGGCGGAGGCGCGCATGTACTACGACAAGTTTCTGGCGCGCTTCCCGACCTCGGGCCGCTGGTGGAAGCTCTACGCCGAGCATGAGCTGCGCGAGAAGCAGTACGACCGCGTGCAGGAAATCATCAAGAAGTCGCTCATGCAGTTGCGCTGTCCCAACGTGGATCTCTGGCGCTTCTACCTCAACTTCACCAAAGTGGTCAAGGTCGACGTGGCTGTGGACTCAAAGGACCCCACGGCCATCGCCACGGCGCGTCAGCTCATGACGGACGCTTTCGAGCTGGCACTGGAGCGTGTGGGCGGCTCCATCCACGCGGCTCCGATCTGGCAAATGTATCTGAGCTTCATCCAGGAGGAGAAGGATCCGCAGGCCTTCCTCAACGTGCGCAAACTTTACCACCGCATGGTCATGGTACCGCTGCACGGCATGGAGACTATCTGGCGCGACTACGAGAAGTTCGAGCGCTCCATCCCCAACAACGAAGCTCTGGCGCAAAACTTCTTCAAGGTTTTCCGCCCCAAGTTCGACGCCGCGCGCGCCGTACTACGCGACCGCAAAAAGCTCTACGAGCATGTGAACATCAACGCGTTGGCAGTGCCGGCCACGAGCTCCAAGGCCGACACGGCCAGTATGGCCGATTGGCAGAAGATCCTGGACCTGGAGCGAGGGAACCCGGAGCGGCTGGACGCCATCCGACTCAAATCGCGCATGCGTTACACGCTGGAACTGCTCGTGAGCGTCAAGCGCCACTACCCGGAGGCCTGGTACCAGTACGCGTCCTACGAAGCGCAGAGCAACGACCACGAGGCCGCCACCAGCGTCTTCGAGCGCGCACTGGAAGCTATCCCGGACTCAAGCTTCCTGCACTTTACGCTCGCTGACCACCACGAGTTGCACGGCGACATAGACGCCGCCAAGGCCATCTACGAGAAACTGCTCAAGGAGAACGCGTCTGCGCTGGCCTACGTCACGTACCAGCGCTTTGCACGCCGCGCACTGGGATCCAAAGGTCTGAGTGAAGCTCGTTCAATCTTCAAGAGGGCCCGCAAGGACGAGCGCGAGGGCGCGTGCACGTACCACGTGTATGCCGCATCGGGTAAGTCTTGTGGCACACGTTTGGCGGCTCTAGCGCCAAGGGCAAAGGGTTTGTTGCTGGCTCTGACCGCTTGAGGCGATGTACCTGGTGTATCTGCAGCGCTGCTGGAGTTCTACAGCGACAGCTCGGACAGCGGCAAAGACATTGCGCTCAAGATTTTCGAGCTGGGGCTCAAGAAGTGCATCCAGGAGCCTGCCTACGTGTTGTGCTACCTTGACTTCCTGGGCCACTTGAACGATGACAACAGTTCGTGCTCCCTTCCGTATTTCACCGGGTTACACAGAGATTATCACATTATAAGTCGTCTAACGCACGGTGTATGTTGCATTGGAACTCAGATATGCGCTCGTTGTTCGAGAAGGTGCTGTCCGTCATGCCAGCCGAGGTCTCGCGCCCGATCTGGGACCGCTACGTCAACTTTGAGCACACGATGGTGGCTAACGGCGGCGATCTCGCAACCGTGGCGAAGATTGAGGCCCGTCGGGCGTTGGCGTTCCCGGATGCGCCGTTCGTGGACACGAAGGGGTTGCTGAGTATCGCGCACCGCTACTCATTCCTGGACTTAAAGCCGCCTGCGGGCTGCGATCAGAGCTTCCTGGACATGTACGGCGCCAACTCGCAGGCCCGAGGCCGTGGTGATGAGTTCGGCGGCTTTGGCGGAGAAGGTGGTGACGCAGGCGATGGCAGCAGCTTTAATCGCGATATGGAGAGGTATGACGCGCATTGCTGGACAATTGTGATGTGTTGTACTGTTGAACTCACGGTGTATACGTTGAATTTGGAATCAATTTTTGCTGGCAGACAAATCCCTGGCCCACCGCTTCCGGACTTCTTGAAGGAGTTTGCCGGCATGCTGCCGCTGACGTTGCCATGGAACGGGCCCATCGCAGACGTGGAACACATTTTCCGCGCCATGCTGCTGGTGGATTTCCCGCCGCGCACACGCATCGAGCAAATAGCCCAGCAGCAGCAGCAGCAGATGCAGCAACAGATGGCGCTGCAGCAGCACAAGCACGCGGCCGAGGCGGACAAGAGGAACGGCGACGACGACGGCGGCTCTGGCGTTGTGAGCAAACGCCCGGCGCACGACGTCTTCCGTTCCCGTCAGCAGCTGAAACTAGCAAAGCTCGGGTAGAGTCAAAGACGAGTTGTGCGATGGAGCGGGTGGAAATGCTGCTCGATTGACAGCGCGGTTTGTTGACCTTTAGTTAGTCTTGCGCTTCTTGAAATTGACCACGATAGTCGGGAATCCCAGCACCGCGTTGTCTTGGAGGCCCACCGCTGGCTCCTGTCCCTTACCGGCCTTGGCGCTACGCCTCGCCTCGTCTGCAGCGTGTGACCGAACGACGAACCCGTCGTCGTCTTCTGAGCCTGAGTCGTCGTCCAACTCCTGACTGCCCCCGAGTTCTTCTCCGTCGTCGTAATCGGTTTCGTCGCCTTCGTCGTCGTTGGAGGACACAGCAGGACGCCAGTCTTTCAATAGCGACCCAGAGAGCTCCTCCACTTGCAGACTTCGGCAGGCATCCACGAGCTGCTCGCCGTCGAGCATGGCATCCTGCTGGTCATACCCACTCCACACCCCACTCGTCCCTTCCTGGGCAGCATTGGCAAAGTCTTCCAGCTCGATGTTGTTCACCTCACTGCATCAAACCACGACACCAATCAACGGATAAGCGAACGAGGAGGTCACCGCACAGTATCAAGGTCCCAGTATCAAGAGACGCACCTTTGAGCCTGCAAGAAATCCTGGAGTTCCTGGATGCCGTGCGAGAAGTACGGAAGCAGCTTGGACTCCATTTTGGAGATGGCTCTGAGCGGGCGGTACTTCTTCCCGTACGTCTTGGCCAAAAGCTCGCTAGCCCACCCACCTCGTCGACGTCCTGTGGAGCTGCTACTCTCATGCTGCATCTTGAGCACCACACGTTCCTGGAAGCTGGCCTGCACGGCTTCCATGGTCGTAGCCATGGCGTGAGCTGCTCCAAAGAGTACGCCAAGGTGGACCAGCTCGCCTGCGCCCTCACTCGCGCTCTGCTCCACTCGCCAGTTAATGCACTTGGTGATAATGGCCTTGGTGCTTCGCAGGACAAAAGACCCGCCTCGCAGCACCAGCAGGTTCGTCTTGGACGGGAGATTGAACCCGCACGCCTCAGCTCGCGCGAAGACCTGCACAGAACTCTGGAATACATCCATTGCCCGGCACAAGTCCTCGAATGGGTTGAATTCGTCCGTCACATGTGCGCTTGGTTTCTTGGGCACTGCACGATAGAAGGATGCGATAGCGCAGAGAAGCACCGCATCGAGGAAGTATGGCATCGAGTCGTTGGACAGGCTCTTGACCACGCGGTGCTCTCCATCCACCACCACAGCGAGGTCGGCTTGACGTTGCGTTTCCTCCCCGTCCTCGGACTCGTCTTCGTCCGACTCGATTCGATTCTTCGACCGCTTTCGGCGCTGCTTGTCTTCCTGGGAGACAGCCGCGTCGATGACAAGCCGCATCTCCTCGAGAAACTGCGCCAGTAGATACGAGCCCGACGCTGCGGACGCGGAGAGCGCCCAGGAGCCAACCACCAGGTAGACGATGTGGCGCCAGTCGGACGACGAACAGTGATATCTCGCCAGAGAGCAAATGGCCCCGCCTTTCGGGAAAATCACAGCATTCGACAGTGGCGCCAGCGGCAGTCCATTCGAAGAGGACGTCTTCCCTGTCTCGCTCTCTTGTGGGGTCGGAGTCGACACCGATGGGAACGTCTGATGCAAGAGGGCGATGCACAATTGGCTCAACACGGGCTTCTTTCTGGTCGTGAGCACGAGCGAAATGAGGACATCCATCAGCAGACAGGCAAGCGTCGGGTCCTGCCAAACAGTCCACAGACACGACAGCGAGACCAAAGTCAGTAGCGAAGCGATCTCCACAGGACGTTTAGCGCCCACGGACATCGGTAGATCGCAAGCGTAGCCTACTTACCGTTATCTCGAGGCATTGGCGCGCGAGGAATCGAAACAGCGTCTCGTTGCATGCGTGCCCGTTCATGCAGAGCATCACGTCTTCGTCTGGGCTAGCACCAGTCGCAAGCAGCTCCATCATCCTCCCGCCCCAGCTTGCGTCCCCCGCCGCGGTAGATAAGCGGCACTCGTCCAGGATAATCAAAAGCGCTTTGTAAATGCATGACAAGCTGCTCACCATCAAGCCTCGGATAAGCATGTTGGCAGCTTCGAGCCCCGTAGAATCGCCCTCAAATTCGTCGCCCAGACTGCCGCTTTGGTCGTACTCTTCGTTGCTGATTGCGCGGCTGAGCTCTGCCGCTCGAGAGCACAAGTACTTCACCGTTCTCCGGCCTTCGCTCCGCGAGACTAGTAGCCGTTGGTTATCTCCTCCACTCGACGCGATGCACTTGCTCCGGTCGTCCAGCAGGGATGGCGCCACGCTGTCGGACTGCAAATGGTGAGTGAAGGCCCGCAGCAGCTCCAGTTCATGTGAGAGCGACAGCGGTGGCACCATGAATTTCTTCCACTGACCCTCAAAAGCCAGACAAAGCACGCGAAAGTCCAGCCCAAACAACGAAGCGCGAGGGAGCTCTCCCTGTACGCGACGTAGCTGACCATGCAGCATCCGCTCAGCGATCGACGTCTCCAGAAGGAGCCACTCCAGTTCGCGCTGCCTTGTCTTGCCACGGCAGGTGTCCGGCATGGCGCCGTCCAAACCCTCCAGACACGCGTGAATATTGACCTTCTGGACAGCCAGGATGTGCTCCAGCTGGTCCCGCTGCTTCAAGCAGTTATGGAGTCGAGCTGCCATGCGCGCGTAGTGCTTCATGCATTCGTGCTTGGATCTTGATCCCGCTGTCATGGCTGTGTACTGTTGCGCAATCGCATTCGCAGAAGCCACTGACACATCTAGCGCGCACACCAAGTTCCAGATCACGCTACTCAATGCCGCTGGAGACAGGGAGCTGCACCTTTCAGAGTCCAGTGCCTTCGTGTACGCCGAAGGTAGGAGGACCCCAGCAGCGTCCACGATTCGCTCCTGCACTGTGGGCGCCGAGAACTCCACGTAACAATGGAATAACTCTCGCAGGAGACAGATCTTCAGCAGATATTCCTGCTCCGTCGCTTTTTCGCTGGCCTCGCGTGCGGTGGCATTCTTTGGCCGATCGCCGGATGGAGGCACGCCGAACCTCATTTTGCGCACGAACTCCGTGGTGTCCACGACCAAAGAAGCAGCAAGAGAGCCCTTGGACGCCTTGCCAGACCCCCTCGTGCCATCAAAAACCAATACCATGGAGTCATCATCGTTGATCCGGTCAACCGCTTCTCCGCGCGGTGTCCACATCAGACCCTTTTTCCGGAAGACTTGGGAAATGGCCGCCGTGAGCAGCGCGCGTTCTTGTTCCAGGGATGACCTCCCATGCGTGCGACTCATCTCGTCACGCACAAAGTGCATCACGTGCAGCAGCGTCTCGTCGCGGTTCGCAGAAGTCAGAAGACGAAGCATCCAATTCGCCAGAGACTTGCGGTCTCGAGCATCCACCACAACCTGGTTTTTAAGCAAGTGACCTGTGAGGAAGACTGCCATGAGCTGCTTCACCTCCACGGCGCTGGCGCCAATCTGCTGGGTATGACCATTCTGAAGCCGAAACACGTGCTGATCTTGCAGCACGCCGGAGCCACCTCCACGCGACACCAGCTGCTTCTGGATGGTGATCATCAGAAGCGAGTAGATGCCACGCTCTTGTCTCGTCAACAGTGCCATGGTACAGCACAGCAGATCAAGGATGTGCGATGGGTAGCTGCCTTCACCCTCCGCGTCCGTCGTGGCAGACGCAATGCCGTGCAGGTGGTCCAGGAACAAGTGGGCCGACGATGCCAGTGCCGCGGGATTCCTCTTGGCGAGGTCTGAGAGCTTGAAAGCAATCACCTCGGCCACATTCCAGCACAAGAAACCGCGCGACGAGTGTACGGAGCTTGACGTGGAAAACAGCAGCAGTTTCTTGGGCTGGCTCGTGATCGTCAGAAGTAGGGACAAGGCCTGGTAATATGCGCGAATGAACGACGTGAGCCAATCGTTAATCGAAATGCAGCCAGCACCAGATGATCCGATGCAACATGATTCTCCCATACCTCTTCCTGGACGGCGCTCTTTTCTTCAACCAGCAGTACGAGAGGGTCGATGGCAGTGTGAATCAAGCTCAAGGCTAAGGGAGGCTTGGTATGGAAGTGGAAGCAGGCCGCAAGGAGACAGCTGCAGAACCGAACGAAGGAAGGCAGCAAGAACTGCCACTCCGGCTTCACGAGCATTTCCGCCGCAGCGCGTATCACGCGGCCATGCAAGCGCCCGCTTTGCGCAATGCTTGTCGTCGCACGGACCGATACCTGCTCGACAGCGAAGGATATTAGAATCCCGCTGGCCCTGCGTCGCTTCGACGACAACAGGCTCAATTCGCCAGTGCAATTTTCGTCGAGTGTCCTTGCGTACCTCGTTCTCGGCCGATTTTCCCATCACGAATGTCAAGAAGACAATGTCGAACAGCGTCAGCGGGTCGATGTGCCGGATGAGTCGAATGAATGCAGTCAGCGACACGGATCCCGCTGTCGCGTAGCGCCCAATAACCTGTCCATAGTGAAAGAAGCCACAGCATTCAGGAACTCAATTCCGACGAATGGAGCAATTCGAAGGTTCGGCGCCAATGTGGTAATGGCGGTAAACTCACCTCCAGCGTGAGACACAGCGTGCCCGACTTGATACGGCTGCATTCGGTGCGAAGCCGCGCGACCGTCTTTGGCGCCGAGGATGTCGTCACCATCGACAACAGACTCTGAACCACTGCGGGGATGTCTTCCTCCACCGCCGCATCCAGCAAGAGCTGCACAACATCGCAGCAGCAGCAAAAAAAACAAACGCACATGCGCAAGCATAGCTCAGAACAAAGCTATATAATATCGCACAGAACGGATACGGCAAAGCTGTACCTGAGCGGCATCGACAACCGCGTTCTTCTCGCTCGTGTCCAGTGGCATGTCGGCCAGAGACCCCAGAATGGGCACTAGCAACGACCGGTCGCTGGACAACAACTCCAGATACGCCTGCACTACCAGCTGGACGCATTCCTTGGACTGGTACGTGAGCTGTGGGCGAAACATTCGACCAGCGTATGGAGCCCACGCATCAGAAGAGATGAGTACCAATCCGATGGACAGATCAGCCCAACCACCAGCAATAAGAGTCGGTCGCAGTTCACCTTTGGCAAGTGGTGGATGAGCAGCACGCGGTGGTCGCAGAACAGCAACAGCGACAATATTTCCTCCGTGAGCTCGCGCGTGGGCGTTACGTAGTTGCCCAGCAGGCGCAGCAGCGCGTTGACGTTGTCGTTGGAGTCGGCGCCGCCGCGCAGCCGGTCGAGCACCAGATGCGCCGTCTCCACGCGCTGCAGATTGCTCTCGGTGCGCAGCAGGCGGCGGCACATGTCCGTGGCCTGCGCTACGTCGCCGTCGGTGATGAGCCCGCGGTGCTGCTCCACGGACACGGCCGCCATCCCCATGTCCGCCACCATTTCGCCGCCCGGCATATCGCCCACTGCAGCTTCCGTTTCACTGGTTGTGTGGCCAACACCAAGTTGCTATTTCTAGCTCACGACGGGGGGGTTTCAAGTTTGACTTTGAAGTCCGCCCAGGACGCCAGGGAAGCCAAGCGACGCGAGCCGCTTGCTGCGGCAGCCCCGACTTCGACTTCTGCGCGCTACCAGCGTCAGCATCCCGAGCTGCCATGGCGCAGGAGCCCGTGGCCACCCTGCAGGACCCCGCGCCGCTCGCGGACGCCATCGCTGTTGCCGCCGACGTTGCCTCGGAGGCGCAGGCCGCAACGCCAAGTCCGGGCAGCGCCAAACGCCGGAACCGCAAGAAGAGTCGACGCCAGACCTCGGACGCAACCGACGCGACGGCAGACGAGGGCTGTTCGCAGCCACTCTCGCCGCTGGACGATGGCATTGCGAACGCCGCCGATCAAGTGTCGCAGCCGTCGCCCGTCGCGAGCGTCGACTTGTTCGGGGCTGAAGCAGCCGATGACCTCAAGACTGCGGAGGTTTGTCCCGACCAGGTGGCGGTGAAGCAGGAGACGGAGACTCCCAAGACGGTGCAAGAAGCACTGAAGGGGCTCGTGTTGACCAGCGAGAGCGAAGCCCAGCTCACCCCCGCGCAGGACCAAGCGGCGCTCATGATGCAGTTGCGCCAGTCTAGTGGACGTCTGCCGTCCACGCCACCACCCACACCCGAGCCGTATCTGGTGCACTCGCCGGACACTAATTTCCCACGCGTAGCACCCGTTAGTAGCGGGTTACAGATGCCGCCACCGCCCACGGACTTGAGCGCAGAGGTTGCTGCTACTGGCGCCGCTCTGGAGTCAACTGCAGAGGTCTCGCCGGCAGTGCAATCCAGTGAAGTGGTGGAGCCAAGTATGTCACCAATTGTTGAAACGGACGTACAGAAGACGTCGTCTAGTGCTACGGAGGAGACTGCTACTCGATCAGGTAACGAACAGTCCGTTGAGATTCTAGGCGGGCAGGCAGTTCCGATGCAGGTCGAGGTGGAACTTGTTGCAAGCGAAGACGACCCAAGTGCCGAGGCATCTCCGTGCAAGGCTCCCGTCCAGACCCAAACCCAAGAGGCACAGCTATTGCAGTCGAGTGAGGATACCACTGCGGAGCTTAGTGTAAATGGGGCGACGACTGGGATCGAGTCCTCTCCGGTTGCTAAGGCGGCGCCATTGAACACGGAGGAACCTACTCCCGAGAACCTGCCAGCAGCAGGAATCCCGACGGAGGCCTTTTCTGGGCTGAGTGTGTCCGGCGAAGACCCTCCCAGTGTGATGAGTGGAGAAGAAGTGATCCCGCAG
>JAADYJ010000635.1:0-17244 GCA_023338205.1 Halophytophthora polymorphica
ACCTCGCGCGTTGGCATGGGTGGGTCATGCCCACACCGCTGCGCTGTTATTGACCCGAATTTATTGCTGACCGGGTCAGCTATTTTGGTCAGCTGACCGCTCTTTGGCCAGTGCGGTCATTGACCTGTATTAAATTCTCCCGTGAAATAGGCTAGCGACGTCCTCGTTTCGCGAAGGAAGCCGTATCTGCGTTGTACCAGCCATGACTATTGCCACGGAGGAGCACGTGTATCGGAGCTCTGGTGCCAAGGCCTGCTGCTCCATTGTTGCTGCTCGTGTTGATGCCATTTGGAAAAGCCGTAAACGGCTGGGACTGCTATGCCACGGCGTGAGCACTTTGGCACGCTTGGCTTGTGCGACCTGAATCGAAATGCGGCACGGCTGCCCATCCCCCTCGGGAGTCAACCGCGGGCGGATTACGGCGAGCAAAATACTGTGGTACCCGATATAAATCGTTATTCACATTCTATGTAAAATCAAAGGGCGTAAGCATCTTAAGGGAAATTGAAGGTGCAAACGTGCTGCTCAGCCTCCGCACTACGATAGAATACCAAATATGACGAGGTTGGTCGCTATCCGCTATCCGCTGGGACAGGAACGAGTTGATGCACGTCGCTCAGCGATAGCCACCAAGGACGCCCACCAGCCCAAGTTCCATCACTTGGCTTAACTTGACCCTCACTGCTTGGTAGCCCCGCCCAGATTCCTCATTACCGAACTCGCACCGTGCCCAGCACTTCACACTCTACACTTGCACACCTCCGACACCCCACGCATTGCAAAAGCGACCGGCGATAACGCACTCGAGAACCAGCATGCCAGCTCAACCAGACACGCCTGTGGGCGACCTGGACGACACGTCGGCACAGACCCTCATGGCTGAGGGCGCCCCAGTGCTCCATGCGCGCGTGGCCGCCAAAATGGAGGCGGCACTGGGTCGCAGTCTGCCGCGGATGGACGTGCGCTTCAGGCACCTGTCCATTGACGCCGACATTGTAGTGGCTCAGGACGATGGGCAGGAGCTACCTACGCTGGCGAACGTGGTCAAGAAGGCGGTGCTGCGGCGTGGATCCAAAAAGCACGTGGTGCACAAAAAGATCCTGAACGACGTAAGCGGCGTGTTCGAGCCGGGCACCATGACGCTGGTGCTGGGGCAGCCTGGCTCGGGCAAGTCGGCCCTCATGAAAGCGCTGAGTGGCCGCTTCCCGACGAGCAAGAGCGTGGTGGTGGACGGCGATGTATCGTACAATGGCGTGCCGCAGTACGAGCTCGCCAGCCGCCTGCCGCAGTTTGTGACGTACGTGGACCAGAAGGACGAGCATTTCCCCGTGCTCACGGTCATGGAGACGCTCGAGTTCGCGCACACGTTCAGCGGCGGGGAGTTCGCGCGTCGCAGCGAGGAGCTGCTGGCAAATGGGTCTGCAGCAGAGAACCTCGAGGCCCTCAAGGCAACGCGGGCCATGTTCGAGCACTACCCAGAGCTCATCATCGAGCAGCTGGGACTGCAGAACTGCCAAGACACCATCATCGGCAATGGCATGATCCGCGGTGTGTCGGGCGGCGAGCGTAAACGCGTGACGACGGGCGAGATGGAGTTCGGCATGCGCTACGTGACCTTCATGGACGAGATCAGCACGGGGTTGGACAGCGCCGCCACCTTCGACATCATGACGACGCAGCGCAGCATCGCGCGCACCTTCGGCAAGACGGTGGTCATCTCGCTGCTGCAGCCCTCGCCAGAAGTCTTCGCGCTCTTCGACAACGTCATGATCCTGAACGCGGGCGAGGTCATGTACCACGGGCCGCGCGAGCACACTCTGGAGTACTTTGAAGGTCTCGGCTTCCAGTGCCCGGTTCATCGCGACTCCGCGGACTTTCTCCTCGACCTCGGGACCGCGCAGCAGGCTCTATACGAGGCACCGCTGCCTTCTGGACTAAGCAAGCACCCGCGCTCACCCGCCGAGTTTGGGGCTCTTTTCCGCGACTCCGATCTGCATCATGCCGCTTTGGCTGCGGTGGAAAAGCCGTTGAGCGAGGAGCTGGTGACTACAGTTCACAAGCACATGGAATTCACGCCTGAGTTCCACCAGCCTGTCTTGGACAGCACGTTGACGATCTTGGCGCGCCAAATGATGGTCATGATGCGCAACACGGCGTTCATTCGCGGCCGCGGTTTCATGGTGATCCTCGTGAGCCTTGTGTACGCCAGCACGTTCTACCAAGCGGACGCGTCCGAGGTCCAGGTGGTGCTGGGCATCCTGTTCCAAAGCATCATTTTCCTCGGACTGGGCCAAGCTGCTCAGATCCCAGCGCACTGTGAGGCGCGAGACATTTTCTACAGACAGCGCCGCTCCAACTTCTTCCGCACCTCCGCCTACGTCATGGCGAGCTCGGTGAGCCAGATCCCGCTCGCATGCGCGGAGACGATCGTGTTCGGCTCCATCGTCTACTGGATGTGCGGCTTCATCTCCAATGCTGGAGCGTTTCTCCTGTTCGAGCTCATGCTGCTGCTGACGATCTTGGCCTTCGCCGCGTTTATCTTCTTCCTGGCAGCATTGTCTCCGGACGTCCACATCGCCAAGCCGATGGGTATGGTCTCCGTCTTCTCCTTCATCGTCTTCGCCGGCTTTGTGGTGCCCAAGAACAGTATCCCGGACTACTTCATCTGGATCTACTGGCTGGATCCGATCGCTTGGTGCCTCCGGGCCATCGCTGTGAGCCAGTACCGCTCTGCCGATTTGGATGTGTGCGTCTACGGTGCTGTGGACTACTGCACGGAGTTCGAGATGACCATGGGCGAGTACTATCTCTCGCTCTACGATATCCCATCCGACAAGAGCTGGATTTGGCTCGGCGTGATCTTCCTGCTGGGTGCGTATGGGGTCTTCATGGCGCTCGGCTGCATCGTGCTCGAGTACAAGCGGTACGAAAGCCCCGAACACACGACGGTGGGACAGCAGAGCGACGCACCCGTTGTTGCCGACAACTATGCACTCATCAATACGCCCACGAACACGAAGAGTTCGACCGGATTTGGCACCGAGGGCGACTCCGCCGTTGTTCTCGACCTGAAGACCTCATCGACCAAAAGCTTCCAACCAGTGACGATCGCGTTCCAGGACTTGTGGTACTCGGTGCCATCACCTCAGGACGCCAAGGAGTCGCTGACGCTGCTCAAGGGAATCAGCGGATACGCTCTGCCAGGCTCCATTACGGCACTCATGGGCTCGTCCGGTGCGGGCAAGACGACACTCATGGACGTGATTGCTGGCAGGAAGACGGGCGGCACCATCCAGGGCAAGATCCTGCTGAACGGCTACGAGGCGAACGAGCTGGCTATACGGCGCTGCACTGGTTACTGTGAGCAGATGGACATCCACTCGGACGGGTCGACGATCCGCGAGGCGCTGGTCTTCAGCGCGTTCCTGCGGCAGGACAGCTCTGTGCCCAGCAGCCAGAAGTACGACTCGGTGGACGAGTGTCTGGAGCTGCTGGGGCTGCACGACGTGGCGGACGAGATGGTCCGCGGGAGCTCCATGGAGCGCATGAAGCGTCTGACCATCGGTGTGGAGTTGGCCGCCGACCCGAGCGTGATCTTCCTGGACGAGCCCACGAGTGGTCTGGACGCGCGCTCGGCCAAGCTCATCATGGACGGCGTGCGCAAGGTGGCAGACACGGGGCGCACCATCGTGTGCACCATCCACCAGCCGTCCACGGAGGTGTTCATGCTCTTCGACAAGCTGCTGCTGCTGAAGCGTGGCGGTGAGACGGTGTACTTCGGGGACCTGGGCAAGCGCGCTAACACGATGGTGAAGTACTTCGAGTCCGTCCCAGGTGTGGCGCCACTACCGGAGTACTACAACCCGGCCACGTGGATGTTGGAGTGCATTGGTGCTGGCGTTAGCCACGTTCACGATGACCAAGTCGACTTTGTCGAGTACTTCAACTCGAGCGGCAAGAAGCGCGAGATGGATGACCAGTTGGCCACGGAGGGCGTCACGATGCCAGTACCTGGAGGCTCCGAGCTCATCTTCCGGAAGAAGCGCGCGGCCAGCTCGTTCACGCAGATGCGGCTGCTGGTGAGACGCTTCATGGACCTGTACTGGCGCACGCCGTCATACAACATGACTCGCCTGGTGATCGCGCCCGTTGTTGCGTTCGTTTTCGGCCTGATCTATCTGGACGTGAGCTACGATTCTTTCCAAGGCATCAACGCTGGCGTGGGCATGGTCTTCGTCACGACGCTGTTCAACTGCGTCGTGTCCTTCAACAGCGTGCTCCCGATCACGTCGGAAGACCTCCAGGTGTTCTACCGCGAGCGCGCGTCGCAGTCGTACAACGCGCTCTGGTACTTCCTCGGCGGAACGCTAGCCGAGATTCCGTTCGTATTCGCGTCCATGCTGCTCTTCACGGCCATCTTCTACTGGATGGTGGGCTTCACGGGCATCGGCACGGCGGCGCTCTACTGGCTCAACATTTCGCTGCTGGTGCTCATGCAGACGTACGTCGGGCAGATGCTGGTGTACTGCCTGCCCAGCATGGACGTGGCGGCGCTCATGGGCGTGCTACTCAACTCAATCCTCTTCCTCTTCATGGGTTTCAACCCGCCGGCCAACACCATCCCGGAGGGCTACAAGTGGCTCTACACCATCACGCCGCAGCGCTACGCCGCGGCCATCCTGGCCGCGCTTGTCTTTTCCGACTGCGACGAGATGCCGGACTGGGACGAAGACGCGCAGCAGTACGTGAACGTGGGCACCAGCGCAGGCTGCCAGCCCATGACAAACCCGCCAGCCGGAACAGACCACATCACCATCAAGGAGTACGTCGAGTCCACCTTTGAGTACAAGCACGACGAGATCTGGCGCAACTTCGGCATCGTGCTCGCCTTCATCGTCTTCTTCCGCGTGTTGGCGCTGCTGGCGCTGCGCTTCATCAATACTCAGAAACGCTGAGCCTGCCCGTTACGCCGGCTAAAGTGAGTGGTGGCGACCCAGTAGCTGCATTTGTACACATGCACATTTCAATGCACATTCACCACACCAACTCGCACAAATCCGTTTCCGGGCCTGCTCTGCTGCCAGCGTTGCATCCCTTCTCCTCGCATGCAGATCCTCCGGCCCATGGTGGGTTGGGCAATGTACAGGTCGGCAGGTTTGCAGTACATAGACGCAGGGGTGAACTTGGCTGGTGCTGTGTGCAGACTTCAAATCTGTAGGCCATTCGCGTGGCAGTGGTTCGATTCCACCTCGCCTGCGCCTTTTTTCGGCCAAAACGCACCTGGTTTTGTAACTGCGACTTGGAGGCTGGACGTTCCTGGGCCGAGTGAAGAGTGGAGCAGGCCGGCCGGCCCTGGAGCCCTTGTAGTGTCCACCTGGGGGTCCCACGACGTTCAAGGCACAAGTTACGCCAGCGGGTGTCCCGACACGATCTCGAAAGGGTGGATTAGGGAGTGTGAAGACTTTCGAGTGTCGGGCAGCAAAGAGAAAGGAAAGCGTCGGACGCAACACTTCGGGGAAAATCTACGCTAGGCCTGGCGCAGTTCGCTACGTACGTGGGTCAGAAAGACGCATAGTGTTTGACTCACGGTCAAGGAGATGCTCGGGTTCGCGCACGCCTTTTGCGGCAGCGAGCTCGATCCCCGAGGCGAAGAGCTACTGGCGGCGAGTTTCTCGCAGGAGAGTCTAAAGTCGCTGCAAGCCGCTTGGGCCATGCTGGACAACTATTTGAGTGTTGCTGTCGACCAGTTGACTCTGCAGAACTGTCGGGACGGCATCCTGAAGGATGTCACGACATCTGGCGTCTCAGACGCCGAGCGCAAACGTGTGGTGGCTGGCGAGGTGAAGATTAGAATGAAGTAAGTAGCGCTGATGAATGAGATCAGCACGGAACTCGATACCGCCACGACCTTCGGCATCATCGTCACGCAACGCAGCATCGCGCACAAGCTGTACAAGACCGTGGCGGTCTCACTGCTCCAGCTGTCACCCGAGGCTTTCATGCTCTTTGGAAGCGAAGCACTCACGTTCAGTGCATTCCTGCGGCAGGATAGCTCCATTCCTACCGCGGAGAACAAAACACGTACGTGAACGAATGCATCGCGTTATTGGGCTGGAGCAGCGTGGAAAATTAGATCACCTGCAGCAGCTCGGCGCGTGAGAAGGAGCGACAGACGATCGGCGTGGAGCTGGTATTGCAGGCCAGCGCACTCTTCCGGGGCGAACCTATGGAAGGATTCGGCGCAATTGGTTATCGACAGTGCTCGCAATGGTGGATACAAGACGTACTATTATCTCCGTAATGCAACAGCCGTCGGTGGAGGTCTTCTCCTCGTTTGATCGCCTGCTGCTGTTGGATCACAGCAGGGGAATGGTACTTTGTGTGGATATGGGCGGCGACTGCCGCAAGCCGATCGATCACTTCGAGGGCATTTCAGGTGTCCGGTTGCCGCCAGCAGACTATAATCCAGCGACCAATGTTGGCGTGCATGGATGCAGGAGCGGACGTCGGGACGGGACACACGATCGAATTCGTGGAGTTCTTCAACAGCAGCCCGCACGGACAACAGCTGGACTCGGACCTGGACAAGGAAGGAGTTACAACCCCATCCACGGATCCATCGAGGATGGCGTTTCGCAAGAACCAGGCTACTGACGCCAATACGCAGTTCAAGTTCGTGGTTGTGCCCTGGATACTGCTGTGCGTGCATATCCCTGTCTACAGCCGCTACTGCCTTGCCATCGCCATCTACCTGTCCATCGTGTATGGCTTTGTGGTCTTGAACATCGATTACGTCTTCGAGAACAACTTCAAGCTCGGCATTTGCATGATCTTCTTTATCTTCGTCTCCATCTCTACGATTGGGTACCATAGCGTGTTGTACCTTACCATCCGATCGAGCCCCTTCTCCTTTCTACCGCGAAAGCGCCTCGCAGACATGCAGCACCGTCTGGTACAGCGTGGGCTCCACCCTCGCGCGGCTGCTCTAGTATATTCTCTTTAACGTCATCTTCGTCGGGGATGACTTTTAGTTCGTGGACTACTCGAGCTTCACCAACGCCATACTAGTATTCTGACTGGCGCTCTTGCTCCAAGTGATCATGAAGGCCTGTATGGTCCAGCTGTTCGCGCATGCTACTCCCAACGGAGAGTGAACCTCAATCGTCGGCGCACTGCCCAACTCGGTCTTCAACCTCTTCGAAGGAGCTCTTCCGGTGGTGTCGATGATCCTACTGGGGTACAAATTGTAGCCTACAAGTGAGCCTAGCCTACACGTAGCTTCACGCTATCTCGCGCCCCAAGCTCCCACTCTTCACCTTGATGTCGCGAGGTTTTGGCGACTGCGGTGAATTCCCGACGTGGGACAAAGACGAACGGAAGTACACCAACATGGGCCTCCAAAATGGCTGCCAGAAGGTGGAATACCTTTGAGAAACGTTCAGACACGCCACGATCATGGAGCTCACCGATACCTACTACAACATGAGTCGCGATAACGCGTCTAGCGACTTCTTCTTCATGATGGCCTTCATCGTGCTCTTCCGTGTACTGGCGTACTTCGCGCTGCGGTGCATCAAAACGACAAGCGGTGAGCATCCAGTTAGCCACCCGGGCAGCAACAAAGCAGCACGCGGCGACGCTAGTCCAAGTACACAGGGCATAGCGAGTTGGACTGCAAGATCAGTCCTAAGAGAGACGAAAACCAGGAATTCATGCTACAGCACCGACAACGTCTCTTATCCACTTCATACTGAGGCCGAGAAATCGCGATCTCGAGAAGACGCCGCATCTACGGGTCAGCGAGCACTGCCACCGTCGACATGGGGAACTGGTGGTCCATGCGCGCCGTGTATCGAGGCTTCATCGACGATGCCACCTCCTCGGTACTCTTTCTCGAGTCCGGCGCTTGGACGTCTCGGGTCTCGCTTTCTTGTTTTTGCGTGTCAGGTGGCTGGGAGGTCACACTCTCTGGGGCTTCTTGGGCGCCAGACTCATCGTTCTGAGGTTCTGCCGCGTTCTGAGGCTCCCCCTGTAGCTCTACAGTCGACGCGTTATCCTCAGCTTGGGTCGCGTCATTGTCCGGA
This sequence comes from Halophytophthora polymorphica, assembly GCA_023338205.1. NCBI lineage: Eukaryota > Oomycota > Peronosporomycetes > Peronosporales > Peronosporaceae > Halophytophthora > Halophytophthora polymorphica. Next base: position 8,085 of record JAADYJ010000635.1, read on the forward strand.
GTTGTCATCTCCACAGCATCCGTCGCCTGCTGCTGCCGTCTCTGCCCCCTCACTGCCAATCCGAACATTACATCATCAGCATCCTTCGACTCACCCACCCACTATCCGAACGATGCCAGTACTTACAGAAGGCGTCCGTAGCGGCTTTAGCGTCCTTGGGGAGTTTGACAAACCCCACAGAAGAGCCGATCGTGTGGCGACAGGAAGATGGCAGTCGGTGTAGATATCCGTGGCCCACCTCGGCGCCCAGTACGCCGTCGCCGCCCCACCGCTCGGTCGGCACAATGGACACGATGCGCACCTGATCCTCCTCCGAACTAGCAGCACAGCAAAGCCCCACATCCGTCAGTCAACCCAACCAACCACTTCGCCGTCAAGCACCCCAGCAAATACACCTTACTTGTACACGTAGCACTGGAAGGAGCCGTCCAGCGCGTCCAGGATCTCGTCGTGCAGGTCCTCCGCGTCCGCAAAGACCCGCTCGGGCGTGCCCAGCAGATAGTCCGTCTCCGCGCGCAGCCCCGCGCGCTGTGCAGGCGAATCTGGGGCCACGTGCAGCACATGCAGCAGCTGATCCTCGGCGCGTTCGTACGAGTCAAAGCGGATGGTGACGCCCAGCAGGCCCTTGCCGGGCCACTGCCGACTGGGCGTGAGCTGCAGCGCGCGTGTTGTTTGCGCCTTGGCGTTGTAGACGCTCAGCTGCAGCGGCCGATCCTCGCTCTGCGCAATGAGTTCCATGAGCGTGGCGTCGCGCGTGTCGAGGCGGATGCCGTTGGCCTCGAGGATGAAGTCGAAAAAGGACACGAAGCCCACGGCCGCCGCGGGCGACTGCTCCTGGATGCCCAGTACGCGGAAGCCGCAGCACTCGCCGCCGAGAGGGAGCTCCTCGCCCGCGGCGTCGCTCCCAGGAGCCGCAAGCGTCGAGCTCTCGTTCCCCATTTTGGCCGGGAAGTGAGAGTCGCGATGTCGAGAGCAGATTCCAAACGATGCTGAAACCGAGTCTATGACCCCGACAGCGATCTGATTGGCTTTCGCGACCATTTGTCCAACCCAATACACCGACCTGATTGGAGCTTCGATTAGATTAGTGTAAGTGCGAATTACGATTGCCGACGGAATTACCTAAAATCCGTCACGCCACGTACTTCGTTCACGTGGCATCTCAGGATGCGATGAATTGGTTGCACGAACACAATAGCAAACGTGAAGTCGAATGCACGCGGCCGCAGGCATCGCATTCCAGGCCACTGGAAGTAGCATCAATCACGAGCGCCCCAAAAGGTGCAAAGAGATTGTACTGCCACTCGCAACAAGGTTCATTGGCCGAACACAAAAGATATCGATGAAGATCAAAGGTACGTCGATTGTAGTTCTCAGATGATTATCGTCTCCGCATGGTGTTGCTAGGAAGAACGAAAGTTATTAGATAGATTTTTGTATCTTCATCGAACGGTGCAGCGGACCACACAAGCAACATCGGCATGTAGACACACGTGAACCAACAACGAAATAAAGCGGTAGGAAATCAGAACCAAAGCGTAGTCTGCTCAGCGTACGAAGGTACGCGACCGCACGCGGTGCGAGCCGCCATCCTCCGCACTCAAACAAGAGGTGTCAGATCTCAGCTATTCATCACTTTTCCACACATGTACGCTCACTTGCCAACAAACGCCAACACCTGACACCCAATCAAGCAAGGCAAGCGACACTTACCACATGCAGCCATGTACAGGAAGGAGTTCCTCAGTAAAAACAGCCAGTTTATATCCTCATTCTTTTTCGGACGGTAATTCCAAATCAAATTGATTAGGACATCACTGGAACTCCACACGCGCGCTCAGCGAGCAACACGCACACACGCAAACCAATGCAAACACGCAATTGCACTCCACCAAATCCCACACACAGACGCTTAACAGTCGGAGCACCTTCACCTCCTAGATCGATACACCAACCGAGCGACGGCACGTACACGCCAGCCTTTTCAACGGCACTGCCACGCTCCCCACGCAGTTCGAAAAATATACCGGCGTCACACCACACGTTCAGCATGAGAAACCAAGCCCACGCGTTTATGCGTCGCCTGCCAACCCCACGCCAACCGTCCTTCGCTTGCCGCCACTGCGCCTTTCAGACGCAAGACTGCAAATGCTTCCGTTCGAGCGAGTGCGGCGTCCATTTGGATCGCAGTCTGCCGACCAACGGATTCCATTGGTAATACCAAGCGGACGTAATTACTTGAGCGTACTTGATCGGATCGTTTTTACGTTCCGTTTCAACCGAACAGACCAATCAGGTGTCCTTACTCTGGATCCACTCGTAAAAAGTTTGAAGCGATCGGATTGGTTGGGTGACTATTTGGAGCACGGACTTCACAATGCGGCGACGCCGTAATCGTTCACAATAACGGCCGAAGGTTGGTGCCTATCGGCAGTGTTTGTCAGCATAGGGTTGAATATTTGATTCTTCAGGTGTAAATGCCGCCCCAGTTGCCGAATTCGGGTGTGCATCAGTGGGATAGCACCATCTGTTGTCGGTCTGTGTGAATGAGTGGCGACCACACGACGTACCCATTTGAATGCGTCGCACCGCGACTCGTCTGCTAACGTGACGACGTCAACCGGCGCCAGGCCTGTAATGGCGTACATATCCTCAAATAGCGAAAAACGGTATTTGAATTACCTCACGACAGCGATCTGTCTACCAAAATCATTGCCCCACGGCTGCTTCACGCCCTGCAGGCTGCGCCACAGCTCCCACAGCTTTCAAGGGTAGGATTCTTTCCAGCGAGAAGTCCGTGTGCGACGGCCGTTCACTTGGTGCGGGTTGCACAACTCAGCGGTGCCCAGGCCGGGAGCTTCAGCTGCAACGGACGTACCTTTGCCATTGTCAGCTAGCGCTCGATACTCTTGCCACTAGCTCGAATCCTGCTTTTTCCGTGTGGCGCTTGACGATTCCCCCCGTTAATGGTGTGAAGTGCATGACATGCATTATCTTCTTGCGCTCAGAGGCCACGTTTCCTATCTACCGAACGCGTGGCACTGCATATCGCGCCGTGCTGTGAAAGAGCACGTGTCTCGGCCAAGGCCTTGGAGCTTCCAGTGAGTTGTCGACCTATATTTAGCAATGAGAGGTCAAAAGAGTGGTTGCCCCGTTTTTTTGAAGTTTTAAATGCCGCGGGAAGCAGCGGCCAAAACTCACCTTTGCTGCAAAACGCATTCCTGGAAGCCGCTCTCAAGTCAAGGGGCAAAGTGGGCGTCGAGAAGGCGGTCGCCCTCCAACGCGAAGAACTCTAGGGCGTTGATAAAGCGCGAGTCTGCCGGCACTGTTCGCCGCAGCGCCAAAAAACCCGGCAAAAAAGTGTCAACGGCCAGAGAAGCCCGCCCTCGGCTTAGCCCCGCGCAGGGCACTGGCCGGGCAGGTTCTCCCTGCCGATTGCGGGTTTGCGCCTGTTCGCGCTTTCCGGTCAGCAACCGCCCTCTCCCAACGAGCATTCAACCGACACTTGCGAATTGTAAGGACACCCGATCCAACGGCAAGTTGCCTTCTGCGAAAAAGAGCCGTCTGGCGACCGGGCGACTTTGATTTGTCTCGGATCCGTTTCCCCGCATTGCCCAAGTTACTCGAGACCGCACACGTCGACAGCCACGAGCCGAAAGGCAACAAGGCAACAAGGCAACAAAGCACAAGGCCCCGGGCCATTCACTACATATCAAAGAGCAACTAGCTGCGCCCCCATGGCGAGCAAGCTGGACGAGTACGTGATCCAGCGGCGCCTGGCGCCCGCGCTCTTCGGAGACGTGCTGCTGTGCGTGCACGCGCCGTCGGGCGAGCGCGTGGCCGTCAAGCGCGTGCTGCTGAGCGCCGCGCGCGCGCAGGTGACGCTGGCCACGCACAAGAAGGTGCGCGAGGACGTGGCGCTGGAGCGCGCGCTGGGCCGGCGGCTCAACCTCGCGGGCGGCCACCGCCACGTGCTGCGCCTGCGCGACGAGCTCGAGTTCGACGGGTACCTCTACCTCGTGTCGGACTTTTGCGCCAAGGGCGAGCTGTACGAGCTCGTGAGTGCCGCGCCCGACGGGAAGCTGCCCGTGCGCACGGTGCAGCGCTACACGGCGCAGATCGCGGACGCCGTGCGCTTCCTGCACGCGCAGGGCTTCGCGCACCGCGACCTGTCGCTGGAGAACGTGCTGGTCACGGACGCGGACGCCTGCCAGGTGTGCGACTTTGGGCTCGCGGCTTCCACGGCGCAGCCCTGCAGCGAGACGGTGGGCAAGCTCTTCTACATGGCGCCCGAGGTGCTGGCGGGCACGGCCTACGACGCCGCGCGGGCCGACGTCTGGTCGCTCGGCGTCATGCTCTTCATCATGCTCGTGGGCGCGCCGCCCGTGGAGACGGCCTCGTCCGCCGACGCGCGCTTCCGGCTCATCGCCAACAAGGGCGTGGGTCGGTTATTGGAGCGCTGGGGGCTCACGGACGAGCTCCCGGCCGCCGGCATGGACCTCCTGGCCGGTATGCTGCACGTGGACCCGGCGCAGCGCCTCAGCATGGCCCAAGTGGTGGCGCACCCGTTCCTGCAGGGCTTTGTGGGCCCGCAGATCGTGGAGAGTGCGGAGAAGCGTCCGCGCAGTGTGGACACGGAGCGTGCGGCGTCGCAGCCGGCGTCTCTGGAGCTCGTGGAGACGCCGCGCAGCCGTCGCGGGCTGTGCCGGACGCTGCTGCACAAGCTGCACGCGCTGTTTTCTCGACGCGCGCGGTCGGGCCGCCGCGTAATGGCGACGCAGCGAGGAGGAGACCTCAAGGCGCAGCACAAGGCGCGACGCATGGGCCGCGCGGCCTGAAGGTGGCTGGGTCGCCGGCTGCGCGCGGCTGCCGAGCTGGCCGCGCGGCTCAATCGGCCGCGCCGCGCGAGTCTCTCGGCGGGGCCGACGGCCTCAGCATGGAGCACAGGACTGGCCGCCACCACGCTGGACGTGGGGGCCGCGGCCTATTTATTCGGGTGCGTGCCCGCGCTCACCCTGGAATTGTAGTCGAAAGTATCTATAGAAGCAAGAATGAATGAAAGTAGAGGTGAAAGGACACATGCTGCCAGCTTACCTAACGCCATGCGAGTGTGGCTTACGCTGCAAATGCGGCCAGCTGGGCCCCAATGCCCCAATGCACCAATGCGCCAATGCGCCAATGCGCCAATGCGCCAATGCCCCAGTGCCCCAATGCGCCAATGCGCCAGTGCCCCAGTGCGCCAGTGCCCCAATGCGCGCGTCTCGGGGTGCAAGGCAAAGGGGCCAACATTCGGACCAATGTGTGCGTCCGCTCGCGCTGGATGGAAGCCTAGGCGGGCCGGAGGCGTCTTGTACGAACACGGAGGATTCCGTTGGCTGGAGATGCCGTTGGGTGGCGTGCGCTGGCGGCGGCGGGTGCGACGCCTGCCAGTGCAGTCCAGCGAGGACAGTGTGCGCTTTCCAGATTCCGGAGATGGGGTTGGTGGCGCTGGATTTCGGCTGCACAGACCTTCGCCCAACGGTCGAGATCTCGCCTTGCGTCCTTCCTCGCGCTTCCCGCTTGATGATTTCGACCCACAAAGCTCCGCCGCAGCGCATTACTGCTGACTTGGGTGCGGCCAGCCAGAGAAATGCCGGCCACCGCCGATGGCCCTTGCGTAAGCTTGCGGGCGCCACCTCGGGTCAGTCCTCAATCAGCCGCGCGAGTCGCACCCCACTACGCCTCGGGCGCCACTTCAGCGCCATGGGGCTGCTGCGCACGTACATGGGGGCCATGCTCACGGCCACCTTGTCGCCCTTTTCGTCCCCACGCAGCTCCAGCACGCCCAAGCGCCCTCCGACCCCCACACAGCCCGAGATCGAGGCCGAACCAGTCGAGCCCGCGCCGCGCCGCGTGGTGCGGTCGCCTCCAGGGCGTCTGGCCGACCTGAAAGTGGAGGCGACACTCGCGCCCGCGCTCTTCGGTCAGGTGCTGCTCTGCCAGGACGCCCGCACGGGGCGCAAAGTGGCCGTCAAGCGCGTGGAACTGCGCAGCGCGCGCGCGCAACTCACGGTGGGGAAGCGCGTACGCGTGGTGGAGAGTCTGCAGCAGGAGCGCGCCGTGCACCGGCAGTTGGTGGCCGCGGGGCTGGGCGCCGCCCACAACCTGCTGCTGCTGCAGGAGGAGGTGCAGTGCGGCGGCCAGCTCTACCTGCTCTTCCCCTACTGCTCGGGCGGAGACCTCTTTGACGTGGTGCGTCACAGTCCAAACAGCGGCCGCCTGGCCGAGCACACGGCGAGGCGCTACGTACGCGACGTCACGCGCGCACTGCTGGCGCTCCAGCGCCAGGGGCTCGCGCACCGCGACATTTCGCTCGAGAACGTGCTGCTGGACGCGCAGGACGGCTGCCAGCTCTGCGATTTCGGGCTCGCGGCGCGTCACGGCGCACTCTTGGCTCCGGGCCGCGTGGGCAAAGCCTGGTACATGGCGCCCGAGGTGTTCGCGGCGCGGGAGGCCTATGACCCGTTGGCGGCCGACATGTGGTCGCTCGGGGTGCTGCTGGCCATCATGCTCTCGGGGGCGCCGCTCGTGGAGAAGCCCACGCGGGAGGACCGCCAGTTCCGCCTGCTGCAAGGCGGCGGCGTGCGCAAACTGGCGCGCGCCTTCCCGCAGCAGCCCTCGGAGGCGGCCTGGGCGCTGCTGGACGGGCTGTTGCAGCTCGATCCGCGGCAACGCCTCACTCTGGAGGACGTGCGCGCCCACAGCTTCTTCTTCGGCTTGAACTGGTAGTGCTGACTGGGTTGCAGCTCTAGTTGTTGAAATGTGTTGACATAAGGAAATGCAAGTGTATTGGGCCCCATGAGGGCGGTTGCCACGTGTCTGGGGCCTTGTGCGGCCCTCATGTGGCCCGAGGCGCAGGCTGCTGCAGTGACAAGTAGTAGGCGAAGGCCAGGAAGACCAGCGCGCGCCAGCCAAACACGGCCGTGAGCAGCGCTCCCAACGCCAGGTGCAGCTTCTGGACGGGCCGCGCCGGCAGCCCCAGCACGGCGGGGACGGTCACTGTGCCTTCCAGACCCAGTTGACGCGCCACGCCTTGCAGCGGAGACGCGCCGGCCGGAGCGGCGGCTTGGGCGGGAGCAGCGGCGGCGGTGGACGTGGCAGGCGAGTTGAGCGAGGCGATGCCGCCCACGTGACGACGCGGCGCCGTGGGCTGAGGCTGCGTGCGGGCGCGAACGCGCGGGTCGTCGTCCGCCACGATCTCCCCGTTGATGATGTGCACCATGGCGCCTGCAAAGCGGGAGCTCGAGGTGGCGACGTGGTGGGTGAGCTTCTTGCTTCTTGCCGGTCTTCTCTGCTGGCGCTGTGAGAGGAAGCGCTTGCTGGTGTCGCGTGGTCCACATCACATTCTGGGCTACGCTATCTCGCGATAATGACCTCTGTGCAAAATGTGGGGTATCCTGCACCAAGTCCGTCATGAGTCGCGGCTGTGACGTCCCTGGCAGCGCCGCCGCCGCCGCAGGAGAACTAGGCAGCTCTATGCAAGTGGAAGGCGCCAAGACCTGCGATGGCGCCCACAGTACGGCGCGTAGCAAGCCTGCACGGCGCGCGCTTGCCTTCCAGCCGCATGGCAACTTGCGGGGAGACTTGATCGAGGCGGCTTTCAGCAAATCACAATCGCAGACCTTGCTTCGCCTTGGGCTGCTGCTGCTGCTGCTGCTGCTGGAAGCGCTTGGCCACGAGGAACATCTCGGTGGACTCGGGGCGAGACGACTGCGGCTTCATGGCCTTGACCTGGGCAAAGGCGGCCTTGAGGGCGGCGCGGAAGTCCTCCGAGCCGTCGCAGCGCAGGATCTTGGTGGCGAAGCTGCCTCCGGGACGCAGGTACAGCTGCGCCATCAGCAGCGCGTTGTGGCGCAGCCGCAGCCGCGCCTGGCTGTCCGTGAGGAAGGTGCTCGAGAAGGACGGCGCCATGTCACTCAGCACCACGTCCACGCGGCGGGCGCTCAGCAGCGCGTCCAGTTGCTCGCGGACGGCGCGTTGGCGGAAGTCCCCCACCACGATCGCGGCGCCTTCCACGGGCTCGAAGGACTTGAGGTCCACGGCCACCACGCGCAGCTTGGCGAGCCTCTTCGGCTGGGCTGGAGGCGGCTGCGTGCGTGCTCTTCTTCCGGGGCGCTGTGGCTCCCACGGCCACTTGCGTCCAGCCGCCGGGCGCTGCGCCCAGGTCCAGCACCACGTCACCACGTCGCAGCAGCTGAAAGCGCTGTGTGTGCGCGTACGTGGACGCGTCAGTCGCAAGCAGAGCAGCCATGTGGGTGTGGAGAGAGAAAAAGAGCACGCACCGAGTCCAACTCGCGCAGTTTGAAGGCGGCGCGAGAGCGGAGGCCTTCACGCTTGACCTGCTTGACCATGGGGTCGTTCCACTGGCGCCGCATCCAGCGCGCGCTGGCGTTGGACTTGCCCTTGAGGCTCTTGAAGGCGCGCGTGGGCGTGAGTGGGCGCCGCCGCGCCGCCTAGCAGCGCCCACCGCACGCACAAGCCGCTCATGCTCGCTCGTCGAGACGCCGTTTTCCCCAGCCATACACACCATTCTGCCTCCCCAAGATCCAAGAACAAGATGGCCAAGCCGCTTGACACCTGCGCCACGCTGGCCGTCCTGTTGGTGCTGGGCTTCACCGTCCGAAGTGCCTTCCGTTGCCGCAGCGACAAGGTCCACTTGGCCTGCGCTCTGGGCCACGAGTTCGGCCCCGTACCGCTTGGCGCGACCCTGGACGGCAAACACTCTTGCCCACGCTACCGCGGGACGAGCTCGCTGCCTGAAGCGCGCACGATCTTCCTGATAGAGAAGATACTCGGTCAAGTCTTCAGTAAGACCCGCCGCGTGCTGCCGAGCAAGCTCGAGCTCGACGGGTTCTGTGAGAAGTTGCAGCTAGCCGTCGAGTACGATGGCCGCCAACACAGGTTGGTCGCATCGTTGCGTTGGTGCTGCATGTAGTGCTGCTAACTGACCTTGCTGCGCCCCATGAAGCGAGTGGGCGCCCTTCTTCCACCCTACTCGCGAAGCGTGCGCAGATCGAAAGGGACGAGGTTAAGCGTCGAGACGCTGCAGCGCTCAAGATCAACCTGATCACGGTTCACCACACTCTGAAGACTACTGCTGCCATCGGCGCGTACCTCGTCG
>JAADYJ010000636.1:0-17223 GCA_023338205.1 Halophytophthora polymorphica
CGCCGACTTGTTCCCGGCGCCGGTCGCGCTGCTGCTGCTGGCGGTGGCGGCGACGGATGCCACGGACGCGGACGGCAGCAGCGTCGGCAGCGAGTCGACGCCCACGTGCGGCCGGAACAGGAGCTGCGACGGCGACAGCAGCGACGAGCCGCTCAAGCTGGGCGTGGCCGGGGCCAGACGTGAGCCAGCGGCGTTCGACGACGCGCCACCGGCCCTCCGCTTCTTGTTGCTGCCGCTCGAGAGGCCGTCGGCCGCGCGCTTGCCGCCTTCCGCCTTGCGGCCAGCCCTGGCGCCCCTGTCCACTTTGCTGGCAGCTGACCCTGCGCCCATGCGCGAGCACACGCGCCGCAGCTCCTGCGCCAACGACGAGCCGAAGCGCGCCAGCAGCTCCTCCTGCACGCCGCACACGGCCAGCTCCTGCTCCGTCGTGGGCAGGAACACCGACACCTTGGCCAGCGTCTGATTGGGCAGGATCTCCCACGGCGCCACGCCGTACATGTTGACCAGCTTCTGGCGCCACGTCTGCAGGCACTGGAACACCGCGCGCGCCTGCTCTTCGCACAGGGGCTGGCGCCCCTGCATGGCCGCCACGGCCTCAGCGCCATCGCTGTTGCCACCACTGGGGCTGGAGCTGCTGGCGGCGCGCTGGCTGGTGGATCGCTCCAGCGTCTTGGCTGACTGCTGCTGCTGCTGCTGCTGGGTCAGCAGCCGCTTGGCGTTGGTCTCTTGGATGCCCGCGATCCGCTGCGCCAGCGTCGACGCGTCCGAGTACTCGGACTCGCTGGCCGCCAGCTTGAACAGCGACTCCTCCATGCGGTAGGCCAGGCCAGGCAGCCGCTCCAACACCTTCTCGGGCGCGTGCGGCTTGAGCGAGCGCAGTACCTCCACGATCTGAGCGTGCACAGCCTCGCGCGCAGAGCGGCCCACAGCCTCGTGCCAGTCGGCGCTCGCGGGTTTGGCCGCATCGCCCGGCCGACTTGCCATCATGAGTGGCATGGCGGCGGGCTTGGGCATGGCGGGAAGCGGCACGGCTCCGCCTGCACCCACGGCGCCGCGAGCGAAGAGCTCCGAGTTGTTAGTCTGGAACTGCAGCGGCGAGTTCTCGCCCAGGTTGGCCTGTTGCTGCTGCTGTTGCTGCTGCTGCTGCTGCTGCTGTTGGAGACCCGCGGCGTGCAGCGGGTGCACGCTGGTGGGGTCCGAGGGGCTGCTGGCGCCGCTGGCACTGCCCGTGGTGGCGGGAAGCTTGGTGGGGCTCACCCACTTGGGCTGCTCGCTGTCTCCGATCGCCGTCTCGTCCTCCCCAGATTTGTGGCGCCGGTTCACGTTCAACTTCTTCACACGCATCCGATCCGTGCGTCGGCCGTCAATCCAAGTTGCTGCTGCTGCCGCGGCGGCGGGGGGCGGCGTCGTCCCGCGTGGCGTAGAGGCACGTGGCGCGGCGCTTCTTAGCGGCGGCGGCTCAGCTTTGAGCGCTCGAAGCGTCCGTCGAGCGTCGAGCGTCGAGCGTCGAGCGTCGGCGGGCTAGAGCCTCGGCAGTCGGTGAGTCGCTTGGGTCGGAGGAGCGCGCGGGTGTCACGGAGCTGGTGGGAGCGCAAATGACGAGCTTACCGTCAAGGCGGGCCAGTCATGGGGGCCAACCGTGACTATGACGGCGGCGCGTCATGACCGGACTTCACCTGGTACTCCACCGCCCACTTGCGGTCAAGTATACGAAGGGGAGCCCCATGACAGCGTTTGGCTTAGGGGTGGACAGCGGGATGAACTTGAACGGGAGCGTGAATGCCGCATGCGTCACAGAAACACGTAAAAGCCAAGGCGCGTCACCATCCCGCCTCATTTCTGCGCGCGCCCGCGATGAGACGCAAGCGGAAGTGCCGGGTGAACTGTGAACGGCCAACGGAACCAGCAGAAGGCGTCGCCACCTGGCACTGGCACTGGCACTGGCAGCAGCGAACATGAACTGCGGCAGACAGAAGACAGGAAGGCGATTGCGGGCTTCGTCGACTCGACTCGGCGCTCGGCGGCACCCAAGCGCCTCATGGGGGAGACGTCCGTCTGGGTTGGGCGGCCGAGGGACAGGCCGAGCGTGAGGACGACGATGAAGCGTCACGCGAAGCGCCGTCATCGTCGACGCACCGTCGTTTGGGCGGCCTTGTCACGCGTTGCGGCGATGACGTCGCCCGACAGCAGGCATCGCGTCGATGCGGTGAAGATCCGCATTGCCTCCATTATGGCATACGCACTCCGGTATTGCCTATGCTACGGCATGTCCACCCTGCTCTCGACGCCGCAGCGTTCAAGATCAGACTACTGCTGCCATCGGCGCGCCCCTCGTCGCCACGCTGCGCCACCTGGAGTTTGACGTCCCCAACCAAGGCTGGGTGGTCCTCGACGCAGAGTTTGAGTTGCGCAGGGCCGTGGCAACCGCGGCGTCGTTCAAAGCTGCATTGGCGCGGAACAACGCGGCCATGGTGCTGGCGGCGAAGCGCGCACCCCCACCCAAGCAAGGTCGGCCAGTTTCACTGCTGTGGAAGGAGATGTCGGGGTCCAAGGTCCGGAGCACCAGCGCTATCTGTGGGCACTGCCACCGAATCGTGAGGCTATACGGTCGAGTGGCTTTGGTGTCCGGACACCTCGACCGATGCGGAACCTTCCAGGTCGCGCCACAGTTGGGGCCAGCCTCTTCTCCTGCTCTCGCCAAGGGCTCGAGGCGGCCCAGATTCACCAACCTCCAGCGCCTCGTCCTGTGCCGGTCCGCTGCTGTGTTCAAGCTGTATGAGGCCCCGCATGGCCACCAAGCTGAAGCATGGCAGGAGCTTGCAGACAGGCTCAACGTGCACCCCTCCTTCGAGGATCAAGTGTCATGTGTGCCCTTCACGGGCATTCGCCTGCAGAAGTACGCTTGGTTGCGTTAAGTAGTCGTATGGTTTCAATGATCTACCGTTACGCCTTGCAACCGTGTGCACCTTGCTGCTTGACGTGGCTTCAGTCCGACTCCTCGGAGGCGACAGCGCCCGGGATCTCCACGCGCAGCACCTCCTCAGTCCGCCGGCCGGCGTGGGCCAGCACGCGGGGCTCTTTGAGCGACATGGCACAGCTAGCGCCCACGAAGAACGTGCCGCCCTCCGAGCCGATGCGGTTGGCGCACAAAAAGTAGCAGTTAGGCCTGGCATACGAGCCCTTGGCCAGCGAGTCGGTGACCGGCGAGAGGCGCTCCGCCCAGTACGTGAGCGTGGGGAAGGGCGACACGTCGGGCGCCTCAAAGTCGTTCCAGGCGCAGGCGAAGAGTACCAGGTCGCTGTCGTTGGCCGCCGCGTGCGAGGCGAACTCGAAGGCCTCAAAGGGCGCCTGGAAGTCGTCCGGGTTGATGTCCATGCAGATGCCAAAGGAGATGGTCTTACCCAGCCACGGGCAGTGCCAGGAGCGGAATCCGTCGCCTGGCGTGGCCCAAGGCTTGTCCGTCGCGTACAGGAACGTCTTGCGCGGGTTGCAGGCCAGCGCGCCGTCCGGCCCCACCACCAGCATCGAGTTGTACAGCTGCTCGCCCGCCTGCTCCACGTAGCCGCAGGTCACGAGGCAGCGCAGTCGACGCGCCTGCCGCTGGCACCAGCGGAAGGTCTCGCCCTGGCCCGACACCTCCGCCACCTTGGCCACGGCCGCCTTGGACGGGAACACGTAGCCCGTGAACGCCATCTCCGGCAGCATCAGAATGGACAGCTCGTCCTCGCTGGACAGTGACGCCAGCATCTTGTCCACATGCTGGAGAGCGTGCAATGAGTCGCATGAGCGGCGTTAGCGCACGCAGAAGACGCTCACGTACATGTAGACAGACGCAAGCACAGACAGAGACGCACGCACCTCCATGTTCCTCTGGACTTGGCCGAGCTGCGGATCTGCCACACGCAACACCCGTACGCGCACCCGCGCACACAGACAGTCATCAAGTCTCCACCCAGACACGAAGCAGTCACGCGCAGCTCACGCACCATACTGCACGATGGCGACCTGCATATCCAGCTGCACTGTAGTAACCCTCTTGCTTCGTCGGAAGAAGGCTCGGGATGCGACACAAGAAAACAGAACTACGATCGCTGATTGGTCTAAATCCACGTCGTGACCAGTTTCGACCACTCAGCGCGCTTGATTTGCAACAACCTGGCAGGAGAAAAAGATCGCCTGCCATGGACGCCACCTCCGCTGGCCGTCCGTCTACTTCTGCGCCCGCTGCAGCGCCTCGATGAGCGCCGGCATGCGCATACGCAGCGCCGTGACGCGCTCGGGCGTCGCGTAGTCCTGCAGCGAGGCGGACAGCGTCTCCCCCGCGTGCTGGCGACAGAAGAACTCGGCCAACACCAGCACGTACACGCCGCAGTCGTAGCCGTTCCGTTGCTGCGGCGCATCCGCGACCTGCTCCACCGTCTGCGACTCGACGTGGATGCCAGCCGCGCGCAGAAGCGTCTCGAAAGCTTGGGCGAGTCGCTGCGCCGCGTGCCCATTGGCACCGCTGCTGGAGTCGTAATGCTGGAACCTCCCGCCGTCTGCTGTACGCCGGAAGACCAGCAGCGACCAGTGGCTGCTCTCGCCGCCCAGCGCCGCGTTGTCGCTCACCGGCAGCAGACAAAGCTGCTTGTCGCGCAGCTGCAGCCCGCGCGCCAGGTCGGCGAACTCGTCCTCGTCCTCGCACTGGTGCAGCAGGCAGGACACCACCGCCGGATCCATGAGCAGCACGTCCGACTCCTCGTCGTGGCCGCCACGCAGACAGAGCGTCTGATAGAGGTACTGCAGGTAGAAGTTGAGCGCGTTGTCGTTGAGCCATTGTCGCGTGGCGAAGAGCGCCACGTCCGAGTCGTAGAGCTGCACGTCGTGGTAGTTGAGCACCTGGCGCGCCATGATCGGGTCGACTGCGTGTGCGAGTTGTTTCGTATGCTTTCGTATGCGTCTCCGATCGCAGATTCGAAAGTGGCTGGTCGGCAAGAGATAGAGATAGGCCACGGCTGGCCAAATCGCGACGTGGTGCAGCAACTTCCAAGTCGCATTGGCAGTTCCAGCGCGGCACCCACTGCACAGCGCATACCAAGACGCTCTGCTTTCTCTTTGCTGGCCACGGGGCATGAAGTTCGAGGGTGTTCCACTTGGCCAAACGTCTCTAGCAGCTTCCAATCTCCATCGCAGGCGTCGTCAGCCCATACGTCGTAGATTCCTGCGAATGTCCGATGTTAGTCGAGATGTTCTCCATCACTACAGCGTATGCTGGGCTGTGTGGGCGCGCACACTCGGACTATTGGTCGGTGGCCCCTGGAGTGCCATCACGACGTCTGCAGCAGTCCTCGCATGCTCGAGCGTGAACATTGGAGTGGGTTGTCTAGGCCCCGAGTGCCAGTGATGTTTCGAGCCACTGGCAACCCCCTCCTGCTAAAATTCTGGTGTCTGTTCAAGGCACATGAGCTGGAGCTGACTTCGAGCCACGCCCTCAGTGCAAGCTGTCGCTTAGCGGTTCTGACGGCGTGTCGTGCATCGAAAACGAGCACTGGCTTCACCCGTCGAACCAGAGCGCGAAAGAATGGGAAGTGTGGTCACCAGAGTGCGAGCCCCTCCCCCCCCCCAACATGTCGGAGCTTGTGTAGGTTGAAAGGCACGGGTACAACGACACCTCCCGACTCACTCGCAGCCCCATTTCGCACTGGACTTGGTCTCCCTCCAGTCTCGAATTCGCCATCCTCCCCGCCAAGCTCCAACCCAATCTTCCACACTGCAATCGCCCCGGACACGCGGCAATGGACCTCAGGAGGCGGCTCGCCCTTCTGGTCGGCGTCGTCGCTTCAGCTGACCAGTGGCTGTTCTACAAGTCGTACTCGAACGAGGATTGCAGCGGTACACCCGCGTTGCTGTCTGTGCAGCCCATAAGTTCCTGCACCAAGTATGACTGCGAGCTCAAAAACAACGGCTACTACATGGTTGACTCATGCGATGTGGACGCCTCGACCAGCTTCACAAAGGTTCATGAGGGCTTCGACGGCGCCGAATACGTCCTCGTGGAGTACTACACCCGCACGAATACGAGCGACTACGGGGAGCTTGACATGGTAGACGCGTATCCGACGGCGCCAAGCTGCGTCGTTGTTTCGCGAAACTACCTCAACACGTCCGCTATCGTCTATGACTATTTGAGCGGATCGGCCAGGCTCGAGTATTACAATGGCACGACGTGTACTGGCGACCCGTACTTGGTCATCACGATGAGCGCAGACGACATCTCGAGCACCGAGTGCGTTCAGGGCACTGCTTACGACTACAAGCTCTATTTCGACCTTGCGATCGGAAGCCACCTCGAGAGCTCCGACAGCGCCAGCGCATCCACCAGTGAGTCTACGAGCAGCTCCGCCGCACACGATTCCACAAGCAGTTCTACCGCGCACGATTCCACAAGCAGCTCTGTCACAGACGGCTCCACAAGCGGCGACTCCAGCGCTGGGAGTGCAGTCCTCATCGACAACAGCAGTAGCGGTTCTTCGCTTAGCACCGGAGCGTTCGGGGGCATCGTCGTTGCAATCGTCGTCGTCGTCGTTGTCATCGTGAGCGTTCTCTTCATCTGGTGCCGTCGACGCAGAGAGCAAGGGAAGACACAGAAGGACCTGAACGCGGCAGCAGAGCCACACGACTATGCATACTGGCAGGCCCCTTCACCGTACAACACGGGAGAAACGGGGACTCGCACAGGATCACACGCAGGGAACACCAACTCGTTACGAACAAGCGGTCCGTGCAGCCTCAGAGGACTCTGGGAAGACGAGGCCATCATCACGGCCAGGATCTCGAGGAGGAAGATCGTCATCAAGCAGCTTCTCGGCCACGGAGGCTTCGGCGAGGTGTACGATGGGCACATCAATGGCCAGCGCGTGGCCGTGAAGATGCTGCTCCCGGAGTTCCGCAAGGACGTGAAGCACATCAACACATTCCTGACCGAGGTGAAGCTGATGGCGACTCTGGACCACCCGTGTATCGTGCAGTTCCTGGGTGTGGCTTGGGACGCGCTCACAGATTAGTACGTGGTGTCCGAGCTCATGGAGGATGGCGACCTGTGCGCACTGCTGAATACGTTTGAAAGCCAGCAACACGCAATGGGCTTCGACCGGACGAAGGTCACCATCGCCATGCACGTGGCCCACGCGCTGACGTACCTGCACTCGCTGGCCAAGCCGGTGCTGCACCGTGACCTGAAGTCGAGGAACGTGCTGCTGAGCTCGGCACTGGATGCGAAGCTGACGGACTTTGGGACGTCGAGAGCGTGCGGAGACCACCATGACGGCAGACGTGGGGACAATGCTGTGGATGGCCTCCGAGGTGATGATGGGTGAGCAGTACGACGACAAGGCCGACATGTTCTCGTTCATCGTGCTGCTGTCGGAGCTCGATACGCACATGCTGCCGTACTCTCAGGCGCGGAAGTCAATGGGCGAGAATGCGGAGCCAACGACGGCGGAAGGGGCGACTGGGGGCCGTGAGAAGAAATCCCCGGAGACCGTCATCTTGCAGCGGGTGGCATTGGGCCAGCTGCGGGCGGAGTTCTCTTTCGATGCGCTGGAATCTGTGGTAGCTTTGGGCGAGGCGTGTGTGTCGTTGGACCCCAGCGAGCGTCCGACGGCGTCCGAGGCGCTGTACAAGCTGCACAGCCTTCTTGGTCGAGGCAACTCTACGAGGCAATAGGCACCGTTGGGGTGATGCGGGAGCTCACACAGGGAGCGTGAGTGCGCATTGCATAGATAGAAGAGAAAGGACTTGAACAAGAGTCATAGCGAGAAGTTCAGCAAGGGCATCGTACTTCTCCCTTTAGATCACTGAGGTATGTCGACATCGCCTGGCCAGCAGCAGATACAGCACTCAAGTCTGGCAACCCCCCCCCAGGCGATGCAACTTTGTTCAGGAAGATGCGAGCGCCTCCGAGCACGACGGAGACCCCCTTTGCCGTCCACGCAGCTTGGAGCTTGAGAACGTGATGGCTCAGGCTCCCTCCCTCCCTCCGAGCCAAGGGTCCCCGTTCTGCCAGGCCACTGGGAGCGTTCCCTTCAGGGAGCACTGGGCAATGAAAACGAATACGACGAAGACACCCTGTTGTTTCGGTACACGAGTGTAGGACGAACCGGTTGGCATGCCCCCGTTGGTGTCCGTGCCACGGCCATCGACTGGAGTGTGGTGGCGCTGGCGAGCAGTATTGCTACCGGAAGCGCTAGCGGCGACGTTTCCTGGCCGGGGCCTCCCCAACGACATATTGAACCTCTCTAACAGCATATTCCGCTCCCCACAGAACCGAAGGCTCCGAAATCTTTCGACTCCAAGCACAAAGCAGACAGCAGACAGCAGGCAGCAGCATGGCGTCGCTCTTCCCGCAGTTCGGCAACGTGTTCGGGGCCCCCAGCCCCGCCGGCCGCGTACGTGGGCGTCTCCTTCTCCTCCTCCTGCTGCGCCCGCCCGCTTCTGACCGTGTGTGTCTTGTCTGGCGTCTCGTGCGCGGCGCAGAACGAGCTCGTGTCCTTCAACGCCGGCAAGATGACGGTCAAGCCCACGGCCCAGGGCAAGTTCCTGATCTCGCCCGAGCTGGAGAAGGGCAAGGTGTGTCTCTCTCGCGGCGCCGACCAGCTACTGCACTTCCAGTGGGTGGACCGCCAGACGGGCGCCAGCCCCGAGGACTTTATCATCTTCCCGGACGACGCCAACTTCGTCAAGGTGGACACGGGCCGCGAGGGCGACCGCGTGTACATCCTGCAGTACAAGAACTCGTCGCGCCGCTTCTTCTTCTGGATGCAGAACAGGGACGCGTCGCGCGACGAGGAGCTGGCCAAGAAGGTGAACGACTGCATGAACAACGCGCAGGCCTCGTCGGCCGGCAGCGATAGCGGCCGCAGCGGCGCTGCCGGGGCCAACAACGTGCAGCTGGACCACAACGCCATCATGCAGATGCTGGGCGCCATGGGCGCGGGCGACCAGAGCCGCGGGGGCGCCGCGGGCGGCGCCACGGGCGCCTCGGGCGGCCAGTCGGTGCAAATGTCGGAGCTGCAGAGCATCCTGCAGAACATGGGGCTGCCCGCGGGCGGCCAGTCGGCGGCCTCGTCGCCCGCCACCTCGGCCGTGTCGTCCTCGCAGGCCTCGCAGAACGGCGGCGGTAGCTCGGCCGCGGCCACGACGGCCTCCACGCAGCACGAGCACGACGTGAGCGGCATGGAAGTGGACGAGATGGACGAGGACGAGCTGCTGCGGCTCGCCATCGAGGAGAGCATGCGCGACGGCGGCAGCGCGGCCTCGGACGCCGCAGGAGGTAACCACAGCAGTGCAGACGGCGGCGCTGGCGGTGACACTGGCAGGGGCAACGCAGGCGGCAGCAGCAACGGAGGCGGCGCCGGAGGCAGCGGCCAGGGCAACATGGACACGTCCTCGTAGGCGAGCGGGGCGCCGGCCGGACACGAGAGGGGGAATGCGGAGCAAGCAGCCGGAGCCGGAGCCGGAGCCGGAGCCGCAGCCGCAGCGCCAGGCCGACTCCCCTCCTCCTCCACGTCGGTAGGTAGTGTGGTAATACACGAGCGAAAGCGCTGAATGGGTCCGCTGCGGCTCGGCTGCCTCCTCTCCGCGTCGCTCACGCCCGCCGCCGGCCTCGTGTGTGTCTGTCTCCCGCGTGTAGTCCCCTCCGCCACCAGCGTCCCCCAGCGTCCCCCAGCGTCCGCCAGTGTCCGCCAGCGTCCACCTGCTGTCGTCGCGGGGCTGCTCTAGGAGACTCACGCGGTTCTCGTGTCCACGCCCACTCGGTGCTTGTCTGCAGGCGCATCGCCTGCTGCTGCCACCGCCGCGACGGCCTCGGCTCCTCCTGCAGCAGCTCCAGCCCCGGCTCCTGTGGCTCCTGTGGCTCCTGCGGCTCCGGCCCCTGCGGCTCCTGCCGCCGGGGGGACCCTCACGACGGCGGACCTGCAGCGCGCCATGGCCTCCTTCCAGCAGTTCGCAGTGCGCCCCCCCTGCAGCCTCGTGGCGCCTCCATGCGCTGCTCCCTCTGCGTGACTCCTAACGCTCCTAACGCTCCTGCGCTCCTGCGCCCCTGCGCTCTCTGTCTGGCGTCCAGCAGCAGCCCCAGCCCGTGTCGCTCTCGAAGCTGCTGAGCGCCGAGAACGTGGCCGGCGTGCTGGAGGACCCGGCGAGCGTGGAGGCGCTGCTGCCGCACCTGCCCGAGGGCGCGCAGACGGCGGCAGAGCTGCGCGCCACGGTGAGGAGCACGCACCGGCCTCGAGGCGCCTCTCTCACCTCTCACCGCTCACCTGTGTGTGTGTGTGTGCGTGTGCGCGTAGCTGCGCTCGCCCCAGCTGCGCCAGAGCATCGGCTCGCTCGTGAGCGCGCTGCAGACGGGCAACGTGAACGCCGTGATGGCCAACTTTGGCCTCGACCCGGCCGCGGGCGCCGACAAGCTCGCCTTTGGCGACGGTACGCGTGGCTGCCGTGGCTCCCAGGGCTGCACGCCGCCTCTGACACTGCTCTCCTCTCTCTCTCTCTCTCGTGTGCCTGCGGCGACGCGTGTGCCAGGTGTGGGCGCGCTGCTGGCCGCCATCCAGGCGTGGGCCGACCAGCAGGACGCGTCCATGGCGGCGCCAGGAGCGCAGCAGGAGCCCCACGCGTGAGCGCCGCGCCGCGCTCGAGCCTCGAGCCTCGAGGCTCTCGTCCCGCTCGAGTGGCCGAGCGCAGCGGCGGCAGGACGCTTCAATCGCACGCTTCGCGGCCGTCGCCTGCGTTGGTCTATTCGCCTACTGCTGCCCTCACGCTGTCGTGTGCGTCCTCTCGGCCGCTAGCTCGCTTCCTACGCGCGCGGCGGGTACACGTGGCCCTGGAACTCGAGCTCCTCGCCCGTGCAGGCCTTGAGCTCCGTGGCCAGCTTGAGCGTCTGCAGCGTCACGGCCTCCATGTGCTGCTGGACCTGCGCCACACGCACGAGCCGCCAGCGTCACAAGGTCAGCAGGACGCGCACAGGACGCACTCAAGATGCACAGGGCGCACTCAGGACGCACCCAGACGACGTAGTGCGGCGCCGCGAGCACCGCCGGGTCCGTCGTGCGGCCGCTGGAGGCCGGCGCTGCGCTCTCCGCGGCCGCGGCGGCGTCGGCGTCCTCCGAGTGCGAGTCGCGCTTGGGCGGCGGCAGGGCGGCCACCAGGCCGCACTCGGAGGACGTGAGGCGCTCGCTGGGCCGCAGCTCCCCGCGCTCCGCGAACTGCGCCAGGGCCAGCTTCATGCGCTCGCGGACGGCCACGAGCGCCATGGCGCGCTCCCAGTGGTCCAGCGCCGCGGAGAAGGCCTGCGCGTCCTGCGTCTGCGCCACGCGCTCCAGCATGGCCAGCTTGCGCGAGAAGGGGAAGTGCAGGCCGCGCCAGACGGCCTCGAGGCGCGCGTGCAGCGCGAGCGCGTTGCCCGAGAGCCCCGCGGCCACGCCCAGCAGGCCGCCGCGCGAGCTGGCGCCGCGACCGAGCCCCGCGGCCGCCGCGCGCTTGCCGCTGCCCACGCGCCTCCTGGCCGACGCCGCACTGCGCGCACTGCGCGCGCTGCGGGCCGACGCGGGCGCCAAGCTGCCGCTCTCGGCGCTCTCCCAGTCCTCCAGCCCCTCGTCCTCGTCGTCCTCGCCCTCGCCCTCGTCCTCGTCCTCGTCGTCCTCGTCGTCCTCGCCGCCGCCGTCGTCGTCCTCTTGGCCGTCGCCGTCGTCGCCGTCGTCGCGCTCGCTGGCCTCGGGCACGGGCTCCGGGCCGCCCGGCGCGCCCACGGGCGGCCTCCACGCCCACGTCTGCGCCGAGTAGCGCCTGTGCGCCATGCGCGCGTCCGAGTGGCGCCCCAGCAGGCCGCTCGCCGGCTCGGGCCGGGGCGCGCCGATGCGCGCGTCCCGGCGGGGCCCGCGGCCCGCACGCGCAGCCGTGGCCGTGGCCACGAGCAGCAGCTTGCGCTCCAGCACCGAGCGGCGCGCGCGATTGCCAGGCCGCGCGCGGCCCTGCGGCCCGGACGCCGCGCGCACGCCCGGCAGCGGCAGCGGCGGCGACGCAAGCGGCGGCGAGGCAAGCGGCGGCTCGTCCGGCGGCGGCGGGGCCGGGGCCGGGGCCGTCTGCGCCTGGCGCGCGCGCGTGCGGCCGCCTGCGGCCCGCACGGCCGCGGCCGCCGTGCGCGTGCGGCGCTCGCTGGCGCGCAGCCGCTCGCGGATCCGCGTCTGCAGCTCCGCGTACGCCTCGCGGTCGCGCTCCTGGCGCGCGGCGGCGCCTGCTGCGCCTCCTGCGCCTGCTGCGCCGCCGTCGCCGTCGCTGTCGTCGCGGGGCGCCGCCGCCGCGCCGCGCTGCCCCCAGACGCGCTGCTGCGTCTCCAGCCGCTGGCGAAGCGCCGCCGCCGGAGCCGCCAGAGCGGGCGCGCGCGGCGTGGGGGCAAAGTGGCCCAGCGCGTCCCAGCGCGCGCGCGCGGCGCGGCGGCGCAGCGCCTCGGTGGCGCGCGCCCCCACGGCGCGGTAGCTGGCGGAGCGCTGCGCCCACTCGCTCGCGGGCGCCAGCTCGCGCGCGTGCTCCATGTCGGCCTCGGCGCTGCAGCCTCCAGTGTTCCCATTCCTGCCGCTGCTGCTACCGCTGCTGTTGCTGTTGCTGGTAGTGTTGGCGTTGCCGTGGCCGCTGGCGTCGACGGTGGCGAGCTGCTGGAGCACGTGGGCGACGTGCGGGTGCCGCGCGAACAGGTCGCTGCTCTCCCTGGCGCTGACGCTGACGCTGGCGCCCGCGGCAGGTTCCTCTCTCGCCGGAGCCGCCAGCGCCGGGGGAGACGGCCCCGAGCGGCATCTCGAGCCGCCGTGGGCGTCCGCGACGGCCGCAACGGGCGACGGCTGCGTCTCCCTGTGCTGGTGCCCATGACTGCGCGCTGCAGCACGCAGACTGGGGAGTCTGGCCGCCCGCGACGGCGTGGGACGGCGGCGCGCGGCCGGCGACGCGGCGCTCGGGCCGTCGCCGCGCAGCAGCTGGCTGAGTTGCCGCGTGCGCAGCGGGCGCGGCTCGAGCTCGGGCGGCAGCTCGAGCACCTCGCGCAGCGCCTCGTCGCGCAGGCGGTCGAGCTGGCAGCGGCGCGAGAGCTCGACGAGGCAGAGCGTCTGCGCGCGCTGCGCGTTGGCGGCGGCCGCGAAGACGCCGTGCGCGTCCAGCGCGCGCTGCAGCCGCACAAAGTTGGCCTCCACGTCGCCCGCGAGCTCGCGGATCTTGCTCTGCATGGCCAGCATCACGCGCTCGCGGTCCTCGAGCGACAGGCGCTGCAGCCGGCGCTCGGACGGCTCGGCCGCCAGCAGCAGCGCCGCGCCGGCCCCCGCGTGCGCGCGCGCCTCAAAGTCGCGCATCTTGTGGCCCAGCACCACCTCCGGCAGGTGCGTCTTGTCGTGGCCATCGCCGCTGCCATCGCCGCTCTCGGCCGGCGCGGCGGACGCGCGCTGGGCCGCCGGGCCCGAGCATGAACCTGCGCCCGAGCCTGCGGCCGGCGCGTCCGTGGAGAAGATGGAGACGCCGTCCTTGGCGGCGGCGCGGCGCTGGGCGCGCTCCACGCGCTCGCGCAGCTTGGGCGGCAGTCGCACGGGCTCCAGCGCCTGCGACGCGCGCGTGTCCGCCAGCAGCAGCGGCGCCGCGGACTGCGCCGCGCACTGCGCCCTCCGCTTGCTGCGCATGCCGCTCCCGACGCCAGCACCAGAGCTTACGCACGCAGAGAGAGAGAAGGCACACGCACACACGCACAGGCGCACAGGCGCCCGGCCTGGAAATAGCGGCGAAACGCGCGCCCTTTGCCTGCATTTCCCCGCTTCCCTCTGCACCTTTCCTCCCTCTTGCGCCGTCACCAGCCGTGCGACGCGGGCCGAGGCGGCCACTGCTGGCTCTGCTGGCTCGGCGGCGGCGGGCAGGCGGGCGGCAGACGCGCGCCCTGCGCCTTGGCCGGCGGCAGGGCGGCGGCCTCCGCGCGTCGCCTCGTGTCGTCGCCCGCCGGGTTCTCGTGCGTGCTCATGACGGAGCCCCAGGCCGGCGGCGCCCGCAGCGGCTCTGCGTGGCCGTGCGCGGCGCCTCCGCCGTCACGCGGCTTGGCGACCTCGACGCTCAGGAACTCGTGCAGGCCGGCGTGGCGGCGGAGCAGGTCGCGCGTCTGGCGCCGCACCTGCTGCTCGTCGGCCGCGGGCGCCACGTCGAGGCGCAGCGTCGCCACGCACACGTCGCCCGCGTGGCGCCAGAGATGCCACTGGGCCACGCGCACGACGCCCGGCACGCGCGTCTCGACGGCCCGCAGCGCCGCCTTCACGCGCGGCGAGAGCTCGTCGGGCGCGGCCTGCAGCAGCTGGCGCGCCGTGGCCCGCAGCAGCGGCAAGGTGCTGCCCAGGATGAGCAGCGAGATGAGCGCCGAGGACGCCGGGTCGGCCACGTGCCAGCCGTAGAGCTCGATGAGCACCGAGGACGCGATGACGCCCACGCTGCCCAGCGTGTCGGCCAGCACGTGCAGGTACACGCCGTACATGTTGCTGTTGCTGCTGTTGCCGCCGCCGCCGCCGCCCGCGTCGTGCTCGCGCGCGTCCTGGCCGTGCGGCTGGGCGTGGCCGTGGCCGTGGCCGTGGGCGTGGCCGTGGGCGTGGGCGTGGGCGTGCGGCTGGCCGTGGTCATGGCCGTGGGCGCAGGCGCCTCCGTGGCTGTGGCTGTGCACGTGGTCGTGGAACCAGCAGAGCCCCACGACGTTGACGGCCAGGCCGGCCGCGGACGTGAGCAGCAGGTGGTCCGTGGCCACCTCGGGCGGGTCCGAGAAGCGGCTGGCGGCCTCGGCGAGCAGGTGGAAGGACACGACGAGCAGCAGCAGCGAGTTGAGGAAGCCCGAGAGCACCTCGACGCGGCCGTAGCCGTACGTGAAGCTCGCGTCCGGCGGCAGTTGGCCAATGTACGAGGCCGCGAGGCCGATGACCAGCGCGCCGTTGTCGAAGAGCATGTGGCCCGCGTCCCCCATGAGCCCGAGCGAGTTGGTGTAGAGCCCCACGCCGAGCTCCACGAACATGAAGGCCACGTTGGCCCCCAGGAAGAGCAGCAGCTTGCGCGACGCCGGCTGCCCCCACAGCACGCCGAGCACGTGGCCGACGCCCGAGGTCGCGGCGGCCGGACGACCCACGGCGCGGTACGTGTCCAGGAAGCCGTCGGCGCCCCCAGCGCCGCGCGAGAACCGTCGCCACGGCGCCCGCAGCGCGTAGAGCACGACGCTGCAGGCCGCGGCGTCCAGCACGCCGCGCAGCCACTGCTGCTGCCAGCAGAGCACGCCCAGCGCGCCCAGCAGCCCCGTGAGTGCGCACAGGAAGCGCGTCTCGGGCTGCGGCTGTGGCTGCGCGGCGGCCTGGAAGTACGCGGCCACGAGCTCACACGCGGCGACGCCCAGCAGCACGACGCCCCAGAGCGCAGCGCCCATGACGCCGCCGTCGGCGCTCGCGCGGTCGTTGGCGACCCGCTGCTGGCGGACGACGCTCTCGGGCGTCAGCAGCGCCGCCAGCAGCGCCAAGCAGGCGGCCACCGCGAGCGCCAGCAGCGTCCGTGGCGCCGCCAGCGCCTTGCCGCTGTCTGCAGCGACTCGCAATACCGGGAGGTCCGCTGCGAGCTCCAGCCCGAGCTTGAGAGCGAGTAGTGCCAGAGTGCGCAGCAACGCGCCGTACTCGTCGGCGTCCACGCCCGCCACCAGCAGGAAGCCCAGCAGAAGCAGCAGCGCCGTGGGCCTGGGCGACGACTGCAGCGGACGCAGCAGCAGCAGACCCGCGTGCTCCAGCAGGAAGGCGAACAGCAGCCCGAAGTGGCGCAGCGACAGCACGCGCAGCCAGCTCCGCGCCAAGGCGAGGAGTCCACCCAGCGCCGCGGCGCCGAGCGTCTGGGGCGCGTCGCCCGCCGTCAGCAGCATCCGCACGCCCGGGACGCCCGACGGGCGCTTGCCGTACGCGCGCGCGTCACGTGGCAGCAGCGCGTCCGTGGCCAGACGCAGCGCCAGCCCCGCGAGCAGCACGAGCGCCAGCGTCTGCGCGTCGTTGGCCGCGTGCAGGAGTAGCGTGCGCTGCAGCAGAAGCAGCGCCACGGCCGCCGCCGCCTGCGCACACGCGTCGCGGCCAGAGCCTCGCAGGGCGCCGCCCGCGGCCGAGAGCGCGTCGGGCGTGAGGTCCATGCCGAGCGAGCGAGTCCGTCGTCCTCCGGCGACACGACGCTTTGACTTGTGCGCTTGAGGCTTGAGGCTTGAGGCTCGAGGCTGACGTGGCTCCATGTTTGTATGGGGTCGCGCCGGCGGATGGAGGCAGGTGATTGGTGCAAAACGCAGTACTGAGGTGTGTGATTGGTGGAAAGGGTGGGAGCACGGAGGGCAGAGGGGTCTGATTCGCGGAAAGGGGCGGCGGATCTCCTTGAGTTTGCGCGGCACAAGGATGGGAGCCCGTAGTATCGGATGTAAGGCCACGTTCTATTGATATCGGAATACAAAGGCTATTGCTATGAGAAGATCAATCGACTAGCTGACAAGCGCAAACACTACTGAATTGAAAGGTCGCTTCTCCGACGGCGGAACCGACCCCAGCTATGACGATACATCATCGAATACGAAAGGGACCGCGTCAATGTCTCGTTCGAGCGAACGATGGCGAGATTCGCCCCCCGGCATCTCTGCATCTCTTCGGACCGCGAACACGAGCACGAGTCCTCCAGCATGGAGCTTGTGCAACACGCAAACAAGGACGCGACGCGCTTAATCTCCCGTTAATCCCGTCCACCCGCTGCAAGTGCTTGCAGCGCCAGGCCACCAAGTCGAATCTCCACGACTGGAGGACCGCCACGGCCCCATCCGCCGCGAATCTCCGAGTCTGCGACCGTGACGCACTTGCTTCGCCACGGACCTCGGGCGTCGTGGCAACAGTGACGGCCACCCAGCGCTTCATCCCGAAGGGTTCCTGCTGCTCTCCGCCATGGACGCGATGGGAAGGCCACATCGTGATTCACGTTCATTCGCTTGGCAATAGCTCATACCATTTGGAGCAGCGTACCCTCAGGAGAACTCTCTACTTGTGCAGCGATCGCTTGGCCAGCGAGGCGAAGATGGAGTCCGAGCGGGCCAGCAGCTCCGCCGGCGGGCCGAACTCCGCCACCTGCCCGGCGTCCATGACGGCGATCTTGTCGCAGTGCAGAATGGTGTGGATGCGGTGCGCGATGACCAGC
>JAADYJ010000637.1:0-17210 GCA_023338205.1 Halophytophthora polymorphica
CACCTGGGGCGACACGACAGCCGAGCAGTTCGAGTACTTCTACGCCCACACGTTCCAGAACATCCTGGCCAAGGCGCGCGCCGAGTACGCGGACGCGGAAACCTCCGCGTCGGGCACCTCGACCACGTCCGGATCGAGCACGACCACGTCGTCTGGAGACGCGACGTCCTCCACGAGCGACGGAACCTCCAGCGACGCGACCTCAAGCACTGGCACCAGCACTTCTTCGGGCTCCTCCACGACGACGGGCTCTTCGGCCACGACTGGCTCCTCGACCACTACTGGATCGTCAACCACGACGGGCTCCTCGACCACGACGGACTCGTCCACGACGACAGGGTCTTCGGGCACTACTGGATCGTCGACCACGACCGGCTCGACGACGACGACGGGTTCTTCTGGCACGACCGGCTCGTCGACGACGACGGGCTCTTCTGGCACGACGAGCTCCTCCACGACAACGGGCTCTTCGACCACGACAGGCTCTTCGACGACTAGCGGCTCGTCGACGACGTCTGGTTCGTCGACAGTGCTGACGGCATCGTCGTCCTCTGGCTCGACCACCTCAGCGGGTGCGTCGTGGTTCAGCACGACGTACGACGAGGACGCTGCGTCGACGGTGTCCGCTCTGCGTGACAACACGCAGAACATCGAGGATGTGGTGTCATCGTCGTCGGGCAGCAGCTCGTCGAGCTCTTCGACCAGCGCCACGTCGGCGTACACAGCGCCCGTGGTGATCGAGGGCATCACGGAGACGTCTCTGCGCCGCTTCCTCACGAGCGGCAGCTCGGACACGTCGTCGCTGGACGTCCTGTTCTGCGACGTGGAGGGCAACGCCATCTGGAAGTGGAGCGCCGAAGACGTGCCGGACGCCACGGTCACCAACTCGTCCAGCACCACGACGGAGATCAACGTGGACGTGGATGGCGTATGCTCGGCCACCACGACGCTCAGTGTGTCGGCCTACCAGAGCGGCTGCTCGCTGCAGAACCATCCGGAAGGCTGCTCGGACGTGTACTACAAGGGCTGCGGCGGTATCACGGTGTCGCCCTCGAGCGACCGCATCGTGGTGGCGCGTACCGGTGGCCGGTCGCTGGGTGTGCTCAACTACAAGAACGTGGGCGACGAGTGCCAGGGCCAGGTGGTGGACGCCATCACGACGTACCGCGGCAAGAAGTTCAACAGCCCGACGTACGCCGAGTACGCCAGCAACGGCATCCTGTACTTCACGGACAGCCCGTTCGGTCTGGCCACGAGTGACGCCGACTTTGAGGGTGACACGCTGGACGAGTCGCCGCTGCGCGAGATCCCGTTCAACGGCGTCTACATGCTGCGCAACGGCTCGGGCCAGAGCGTGGAGCTCGTGGACTGCGACATGGACCGCCCCAACAAGATCGCTTTCTCGCCCGACCAGAGCACCATGTACGTGACCAACACGCGCAAGGGCAACTCGTACGTTAAGGCCTTTTCGCTGCTGGAGGACGGCACGGTGAACGACACGAGCGTCTTCTTCAACTTCACGGCGCACCCGGAGCTCGAGACGGATGAAGGCTCGGCCAAGGGCCTCAAGGTGGACGACAGCGGCAACGTCTACGTGGTCTGCTACAAGGGCGTCTACATCTTCACGCCCGAGGGCGTGCTGGCGGGCGCCGTCATGAGCTCCGTGGAGCTTGACTCGGTGGCCATGGGCCTCGGCCGCCTCTTCATCACGGGCACCTTTGGCATTGTGGCGCAGACCAACGGCGTGGCCGCGCAGGCGCTCGCACAGGCGCAGACCACGTGTTCGGCCAGCTAAGCCAAGCCAAGCCATCCAGCACCGCGCGAAGAGCGACGAGGTCTTCAGGACGTGCGTCTTCGCGTCCCTCCACTCCCTTTGTGATGTCTAGGCATGGACAACCAACCCCAGGAGAACTTCGGTAGTAGGTACCCCCTTTTTGCATGATCCCATTCCCACATCGCCTCCCTCCGCCTCTCTATCGCTCGCTCTAGTCCTCCACGTCGTCCGCCGCTGGCTTCCCGCCCTTCCCAGTTTTCTTGCTGTCCTTCCGGCCGTCCTTGGCGTCGCTCGGCGCAGGAGGCGCCAGCGAGGCCGACGCGATCGTGGTCGTGAACTTGACGATGAGGTTCGTACTCGTAATGGGCTCGTCCTCGGCGCGTCGTCGGCCGTCCTCGCCCTCGGCATAGGCCAAGTTGGCGCCGATGAACTGCGAGACGCGCGTGGCCAGCTCGCGCATGGTCGTGCCACGTCGCACCATGACGGCGTCGGCAAAGACGCCCTTGTCCGGCGCGCCAGGGGTCGTGTCCGTGGCGAAGCTCTTGAGCGACTTGACCGGGTAGGCCACCACCACGTCGGCCAGCTCCACGGCCGCGTTGATGGCCGCGCGCACGCCCGTACTGCCGTAGCGGAAGAGCACCATGTCCGAGATGCGCTCCAGGCGCTTGGCGATCTTCTTGTCCACCGGCTGCAAGGGCGGCCGCGCCTTCTCCTGCTCGCTCTGCGCCTGCGCGTCGTCGTCGTCCTCGAGCGTCGAGTAGAACATGGCGCCCGGCTCGTAGCGGATGAAGCGCTGGCGACTGGCGGCGCGCAGGAAGCACTCGGCCGCGGCGCTGGCCACGAAGCAGCGATCGCTGCCGTACTTTTCCACGATCTTCTCGATGTTGCGGTCCGTGTCTTCGCCCTGGTCGGCCTTGTTGAGCACCAAGACGGTGGGGAAGCGGATGGCCAGAAAGACCTCCACGGCGCGGTGCACGTCAGCCTCGCTCCAGGCCGTCAGGTCCGCCGGCTCCTTGACGCCCAGCTGGCCGATCATCTTGCCCACGAGCGACGGTGTGGCGCCGTAACCCGACAGCTTGCCCAGGAACGTGCTCTGCAGACTGCTCTTGGTGGCCTTGTGGCGCCGCGCCAGGTTGTCCCAGCGCTTCCACAGGTTGGCGAAGACCCACTGGTGAATCTCGTGCGTGAGCCAGTCGGCGTCATTGATGGGGTCGTAGCCCACGGTCTCCTCGCCCTTCTCGTTCGTGCGGCCCGACACGTCGATGATGTGCATGAGCACCTGGGCGTGGCGCAGGTCGTCCAGGAACTTGTTGCCCAGCCCAGCGCCCTCGGACGCGCCCGGGATGAGCCCCGCTACGTCCAGAAGCTTCACGGGGATGTGGCGCGTGCCGTCCTCGCACTTGCCGTAACGCGGCGCGCACACCGCCGTCTTGTCCTTGGCCACGCACGGACACTCGCTCAGGTAGTACGTGATGCCCTCGTTGGGCTCGATGGTCGTGAACGGGAAGTTGCCCACCTTGGCCTTGCCGTCCGTCACGGCGTTGAAGAACGTCGACTTACCCGCGCTGGGCTTGCCCACGCACCCGATCACGAGCTCCATCCCCGCCTGCTGATGCCTTCCGCCGCCGCTTCTTCCCTTGGTTGGCCTTCGCCGCTTTGGTGCGCCATGTTTGCTTTGCGCCAACGAGATGGTCACTCTCTTACAAGAGTGACCTCTCATACGAAAGGTCCACACAGTTGGCGAGCGCAACGAGCAACTCTAGAGCAATCTCTGACGCAACCATGCAAGCGACAACGAAAATGACAACCATGACGACGACAACATGAGCCGTCGGCCGCAGCGACAAGCAGAGCAAAAGCGAAAGGAACGAAGCGAACACAGAGATGGTTTCCAAAAGCACAAGAGTCTCGTGTTGGGTGGGTTCCGTAAGCTGCTAGCAGGTCGCTAGCGCAGCAGCAGCCGCGTCCAGCTCGACGCTAGACGCGACCAGTCCGCAGGCTCGCAAGGAAGACGCAGGGTGCGTCTAGTAGTCCTCGCCGCCGCCGAACATGTCCATGCCGCCGCCCATGTCGACCTCCTCCTCCTCCTCGACAGCCTCCTCCTTGGGAGCCTCAGCCGAGGCGGCGGCGCCACCAGCGGGCGCAGCCGAAGCGAACGCCGACGGGTTGGCCAGGAAGTCCTTGAAGGGCTGCGCCTTCTCGAACGTGAACGAGTCGCACTCGACGGCGATGGCCACCAGGTCCTTGAAGGCGTTGGCAACCGTGTGCGGCACGGAGGCCAACGTGGGGAAGCCGATCTCGAGAGAGATGGCCGCCACGTTGCGCACGCCCGCCACGAACTTGGCGCACAGGTCGTCCTCCGTCAGGTCCAGCACGGCCGGGTCGAAGATCGAGCCGTTGTCGTACACCTGCTCGATCACGAGACCGTACGAGAACGGCTTGATGTCCAGCTTCTGCAGCAGCGCGGCCTCCGAGTTGCCCACCTTGTCGCCCTTCTTGGTCAGCAGCACCTCCGACACGATCTCAATCTGACCCTTCTGAATCTTGGTGGCGATCTGCAGAGCCTGGAAGAACGACGTCTGGCCGGGGTCGGCGCCCGTGGGGCCGGGCGGCACGATCACGTCCACGGGCGCGATGGCACCCACACGGGCGGGGGCCGGCACCTTGTTCGAGTCGAGCACCGTGCGGATCTCGCCCAGGTCCTCGTTCGTGAACACGAAGCCCACGTTGCCCTTGAGCATCGGGATGAACTGCTCGAGCGGGTGGCCCGGGTTCTTCTTCACGAACGTGTGGAACACCTTGCGCATGAGCGTGTTCTTGCCCATGAGCACCTCGCCGCGCCCGCGCAGCTCCAGACGGATCGTCTGCATCTGCTTGGAGCCCACATTGTCCACGCCCACCAGGAAGATCTTGGTGTAGTTCTCGAGCAGCGCCTCGAGCTTGGCGAAGTACTCCAGCTTGCGTTCCTGAGTGAGGCCCATGGTGCTTGAAGACGACAGTCGCTTTAACCAACGGGTGTGGAGACTGGCGCTTAGATTTGGAAAGTGCCCCCAACACCGCGCGCCGCATGACAACCGCTCGCCACGGCCCCGGCTTCCAGCGCTGCCTTCCACCCGTTCGCGGCCAGCCAGCCAATCGACTTGGACGGGGAAGGGCGGTCGGGGGCCGACCAGTTTATCCCCATCAAGCTTCCCCGCGGACCCGCATATGACGGCTTGTATGTGTGCGGAAGGTCACGCGCGTGATTGGCTGATACAAACGTGGACGCGCGCCATTGGCTGATATCCCGGATTACGCCGACAGCGCCCAAGATGTCTGCTTCAGCCCGCTTGGATCGGGAAGCTCGGACGGAAATGGCGGGGGCCGGCTCCGCTGTGCTTGGCCGCTTGCTCCGCGCGCATGCTGCCAGCCTTGACGCTGGGCCATGCTGCTGTCACACTGTCGATGGCTTCCCGTCCGCACCCACCACGGATGCGCGAGCCTGAACACGCGCTGAAGTCGCACCCCACAGCCTCTATATCGCCATGTTGTAACTGTCCATACCCCGTGTAGAGGTATACTTTCGCAGCCGCCGTCGATGGCAGGATCCGGCCGAAACTGCCATGCAACAGCTGACTTGCATCATGTGGTACTCATACTCCTCTATATTCAGATTATCCCTGGCTCGCCATCCCATTGTTCAAGAAAGGTTCATCTGTTTGCCCCTTCCCCTCGGTGTATCCCCCCGTGGTGCCAAGCGGGAAAAGCATAACCAGTATCCCCCAAGAAGCCCAAGCGACACGTCGGCGGAGCAGGACGCGCTGGAGCCCCCCCCAAAGCGAGCAACATGTCGGAGGCGCTGGCGAGCCGCGTGGTGATCTACGTGCACGAGCTGCTGCACTCGGAGGCAGCGGACGACGTGATGGCGCACGCGCACGCGCTGTTCGCGCGGCTGGGCTTCCCGGAGCCGTACCCGGACGCGGAGCGGCTGGCCATCGCACTGCTCACGGGCGTCTTCACGCTGCTGGCCTACTTTGTGCTCTTCGGCAAGCGCCATCGCTGGCGACGCCGCGTGCTGCAGGAGGAGCTGGACGCCGCCTACCGCAAGGTGCAGCGGCTGCAGGACCGCATGGCCGAGATGGAGATGGAGGAGTCCAATGAGCCGAAGGAGCAGATCCGCATCTGGATGGACGGCGCCTTCGACATGATGCACTACGGCCACATGAACGCCTTCCGCCAGGCGCGCGCTCTGGGCACGTACCTCGTGGTGGGCGTGAACGACGACGAGTCCATCACGGCCTGCAAGGGCGCGCCGCCCGTGCTCAACAACGAAGAGCGCATCGCGTCCGTGGAAGGCTGCAAGTTCGTGGACGTGGTGGAGCCGCACTGCCCATACATTATGAACGAAGAGTACCTGCAGCGCATGATCAAGAAGCACCGCATCGACTACGTGGTGCACGGCGACGACCCGTGCATCGTGGACGGCAAGGACGTGTACGAGTCGGCGCAGAAGCTGGGCAAGTACCGCACCATCCCGCGCACGGAGGGCGTGTCCACGAGCGACATCCTGGGCCGCATGCTCGTCATGCACAAGACGCACCACACGCACGACCACTTTGGCAACGGCCAGCTGTCGTCGCGCATGCTCTCGTCCAAGGAGATTGCCAAGGAGATCGCGCTGGAGCGTCCGTCCAAGTTCCTCACCACGAACCGCATGCTGCGTCTCTTCTCCGTGGGCAACCACGAGCCCAAGAAGACGGACAAGATCGTGTACATCGACGGCGCCTTCGACATGTTCCACGCGGGCCACGTCGAGATCCTCAAGCTCGCCAAGCAGGAGGGCACTTACCTCATTGTGGGCGTGCACAACGACAGCGTCGTGAACGCGCACCGCGGCCTCAACTACCCCATCATGAACCTGCACGAGCGCGTGCTCAGCGTCTTGGGCTGCAAGTACGTGGACGACGTGCTCATCGACGCGCCGTGGCAGGTCACCAAGGAGATGGTGGCGTCGCTGCACCTGTCTACGGTCGTGCACGGCTCGCACCGCGACCAGCACCACCTGCCGGCCTTCTCGCTTGAGGAGCACTACAAGTTCGCGCGCGAGGCCGGCATCTTCAAGCTCATCTCGAGCCCCAGCTCGCTGGACGTGAACGACATTGTGGCGCGCATCAACGACAACCGCGAGCGCTTCGAGAAGAAGTTCGTGAGCAAGATGAAGTCCGAGGAGGAGTACTACGCCGACCGCTACGGCAAGGCACTGCAGCAGTAGGACGTGCGTGTCGCGTCGAGATGCAAGCGAGATGCAAGCGAAGCAAACAGATCTGCTTGGATGTGTGCGCGCGTCCGGCAAGCGAGAGCGTTAGTAGGACAGCAGAGGGAGAGGCAGGCCACGCGCGAGGGCGCGAGCAAGCGCTGCTTGTAGCGACAGAGCGCTGCGGCCGGCCGATCGCATCCTTGCGGCCCGCCGCAGCGCCGCAGACCGCCGGACGCGGGCTCCAGTACAGCGTCACCTTGCTTTTTCCATGTTCCAGTCCTGCCTTCGATTTGCTTTGTCGACCTTTCCCGTCGGAATTTGGACGTGTGTCCCGTGTTTGGGACCCACACATACAAACAGCAAGCGAAGTGTCCCTTGTTTGACGAGGAGACCCTTCCCTCACCCGTTCACCGGTTCAAGCCGACGGGTCACATCTGCATCTTGCCTCTCGTCATGGCCTCGCTACGACGTCTAAGTCTCCATGGATGTGTACGCCCAGGCGCCGCGCTGCGGTGGTCCTCGCGCTCCGCTCACACGCGTCCTGCAGGCCGGCAGTTTGCTCCTTTCCGCGGTCACCAGCAGTCCAGCAACCCCGCAGCGAGCGCTCTTGTGCTCGCTCTGCCTCCTCTACACGCTCGCTCTGCTACTGCACGCGGCCTAGCGCTTCTTGTCGTCGCTATGGCTTCTTGCGCGTCCGTGGCGACGCACTCGGCTGGTAGCGGGAAGCTGGAGATGGAGTCGGCGACTGCGGTCAAGGCCGAGGAACTGTACGGTGACACAAGCTTCGACCGGCGCGCGCTGCTCAAGGAGCTACGCGAGATGCAGGCGGCGCACCCGGAAGACGTAGGCGTGCTCTGGCGACTGGCTCGCGCTGCCTACGATGTGGCCGTCCTGCGCGCCACGCCCGCCGATGAGAAGAAGGAGCTGACGTACTACGCCAAAGACGTCATCCAGCAGGCGCTCGACCTCACGCAAGACGTGGCCGCCGTGCACAACTGGTCCGTCTAGGCTGCGCACTGGGGTATCTAGTCTTATGGACGTAGCACTGACGAATGTGTTGCGTGGGCTGTGCTGGTGGTGCAGGTATGGGATCATTTTGTCGTCCGTGGGCGACTACGAAGGCTCCAAGGTGGCCATCGCCAACTCGTACACCATCAAGGGCCACTGGGAGAAAGCGGTGGAGCTCAACCCGACCAACCCCACCACGTACTACCTTCTCGGTCGTTGTACGTGCGCTTTGCTCTCTTCTGTGAGGCTGAGAAGGCACGCAGCGCTGTCTTGTGACTGCGCCACCGAGTAACTAACGCCCACATGACGTTTCCGTCTGACTGCGCTCGTAGGGTGCATCGCCATCGCGGACCTGTCATGGCTGGAGCGCAAGGCGGCCGCTGTGCTCTTCGGCACGCCGCCCGAGTCGTCGTACGACGAGGCGCTGCGCTACCTGCTGCAGTCCGAGGCGCTGACGCCCGACACGTGGAAGCAGCGCTCGTTGCTCATCGCGCAGGTGCAGCTCAAGAAGCGCGACACCGCCGCCGCGCAGCAGTGGCTGGACAAGGCGCTGGCACTGCCCGTCGTCTCCGAGGAGGACGAGACGGCGCACAGCGAGGCCACGGCGCTGCGCCGCAAGCTGTAAGCCGCCACCACCAGCAGCGTCACCAGCAGCACCCCTCCATTCCCATCGCCAAACATCCACACAGCGCCTTGAGATCTGTAGAAGGATCATATCAGCCAATGGGCGGGGTGCTGGCTGGATTAACTGCATTTCATCCAATCGTGTGCGGAATCTCGGTTTCTGTGGCTTGATATCCTCCCTTCCCGATAAAGTACGACCCCAATCTGTCTGGCCCCCCGCCCCCTCGCTTTTCCCGCCGGCCGTTTCACTGGCGTCTACTATGCAATCCAGCCAGACAGTGCGCGGCTGGGCGGTGCGCCCCCGGCCTATTATCAAGGCGCGCGGCAAGCGGCAAGGCAAGCGAAGGCCCAGGCTCGAGGCGACCGCGGCTTGAGGCGGCTACACGCGACGGCTACAGGCGATCGCGGCTGCACACGCACTCGGGACGCGCGCGCGCTGGACACGCGCAGACGGGCGAGCGAGCACACGGCGGGTTGCGCGGTGGGGGCCACGAGAGCCGCGGACGACCGAGGACCCGAGCGAGCGAGCGCCATGCCGATCACCTCGGACGAGGTGAACTTCCTCGTCTACCGCTACCTGCAGGAGTCCGGTGCGTGCGCCCTGCCAAGGGTGGAGATCCGTGGCGTGCCTTGCCTTGCGGGGACATGGATGGCCGGGGACTGACGCTGCGTGACGCTGCGTGTGCCAGGCTTCCTGCACTCGGCCTTCACGTTCGCGTACGAGAGCCAGCTGGCCAAGTCAAGCGTGATCAGCACGGAGCTGCCGCCGGGCGCGCTGGTGTCCTTCTTGCAGAAGGGCCTCCAGTATGTGGGCATCGAGGCGCATATCAACGAGGTGCGTGTGCGAGGCGCAGCGCCAAGTGTCCCCGGCGGGATGAGGCTCACGCGTGGCGTTCTCGGGTCTAAATGGCGGTCTGTGGCACTCTGTGTGCTGCCTGCTGTGTGGTTGGGTCGCTAGGATGGGACGGAGCGCGAGTGTGAGGGCGACTTTTCGCTGTTGAGCCCGCACATCTGCCGCGTGGCGCAGTCGGCCTCCAGCAGCGCCAGGACGCTCAAGAATTCCAACAAGCGGAAGCGGAAGGGCGACGGTTCGCCCGACGCGGTGGACGCTGCGAAAGGTGAGCGAGGAAAGGAGGAGGGCGACGTGTCGTGGCTGGAAGGGCGGCGAGCCCGACTTCTGGCTTGTGCTTGGACGGGCGTAACTGACGGATGAATGCGTGTCCTTGTATGCGT
This sequence comes from Halophytophthora polymorphica, assembly GCA_023338205.1. NCBI lineage: Eukaryota > Oomycota > Peronosporomycetes > Peronosporales > Peronosporaceae > Halophytophthora > Halophytophthora polymorphica. The sequence continues at coordinate 9,876 of JAADYJ010000637.1, forward strand.
GTGCGCGTGCAGTGACGGAGGCGAACGGTGTCGTCCAGATAGACAAGACGGCGCTGGTGCTGTTGAGCGGACACGAGAAGGAGGTGTACGCGTGTTCGTGGAACCCGACGCAGAACGTATTAGTGTCGGGCTCGAGCGACTCAACAGCGCGCATCTGGTCGCTGCCCAACCAAGTGGAGGATCCCACAGCGGCCGTCGCCAAGGTGCTGCACCACGGCCCCGGCCCGCACAAGGACGTCACGACACTCGAGTGGAACGTACGTTGTGCTATCTGCTGGACGCGAAAGGGTTTCGCTTGTATGGGGAGATTAACGCTGTGCATTGTCTGTTGGCTGGATGATGCACAGCACGATGGAACGCTGCTGGCGTCGGGCACGTACAATGGGAGGACGCGGATCTGGAACGCGGCGGGCGATGTACAGCATACGTTCCAGTTCCACAACGGGCCCGTGTTTGCTACGCGGTGGAGCAAGACGAGCCACTTCCTGCTGAGCGCGAGCTTCGACAAGACGGTGGCAGTGTGGGATGCCAAGTCGGAGAGCAAGCGCCAGCAGATCAAGCTCCACGAAGATCCGATCCTTGACGCGTCCTGGAAGGACGACACCACCTTTGCCACCTGCTCGTCGGACAAGAAGATCTGCGTCGCGCGCGTGGGCGAAGCGCAAGCGGATGTGGAGCTGCGAGGCCACAGCGAAGCCATCAACTCGGTGAAATGGGGCCCTGCGGGACGGCTGCTGGCCTCGTGCTCGGATGACTACACGGTGAAGATCTGGGACCCGTCCAAGGCGATGAACAAGACCGGAGCGGAGAACATGGAGGTGGACGGCGGCGAGAAGAAGGACCCGGCGGACGAGGCACCAGACGCGGCGACGGAGACGGCGCTCGTGTACAGCCTGGAGGAGCACACGAAGGAGGTGTACACATTCCGCTGGAGCTGCACTGGGCCCGGCACCTCGCTTCCGAACGTCCCGCTGACACTGGCAAGCGCGTCCTTTGACGGGACCGTGAAGCTCTGGGACGTGGAGTCAGGCACGTGTAGGAGAACCTTCGAGCACCAGTACGTTTCCTGCTTGTCATGTGTCGTGCAGAGAGTTCTTGTCGTCACTGCTGATACTGACTCCATGCTGTGTCGTGCTGTCTTTGCTTGATGTTGCTGTGTGCTGCAGGTATCCTGTGTATGGCGTGGCGTATAGTCCGGATGGCGAATACTTGGCTAGCGGAACGGTAGGGGGAATGGTCAACGTCTGGGCATTGAAGGTACGCAACTCCACGCAATACGCCGTTGTGATCCCCTTGTCTGCTATGGCATGAACTCGCTGTTGGTCGTTGAGTGCGCTTGACTCACGTTCTCTTTGGTTTGCATTGGCTGTATCCGTGGGCTGTGTGTGCACGCGCAGGACGGATCCTTGGTGAAGACGTACCAGGCGAACGGCGATATTTACGAGGTCAATTGGAACAAGCAGGGCGACCAAATCGCCGCGTGCGTGTCCAGTGGCGACGTCGCGATTATCAATTTTCGAATGTAGTATTTACTCTCCGGGGAGAAGGCCACGGGCGCGAGCAAGACCAGCAGCAGCAGCAGCAGCAGTCCCCGCGTTCTGGGGGTTAGCTCCATGGATCCGCTCCAGCTCCAGCTCCAGCTCCAGCTTCAGGCGCCTGTGTGCCCTCCTGCCCCACGCCCGCCAGGGTAGACGAGGGACAACGATCGATAGTTTGCACCGCGATAACGTCCGGATCATACGGACTAGAGCACGAACCGAACCAGTGACCACCCGCGCGTCCCCGTCTTGCCACGTACGTCCATCGTCCCGCTGTCCTGCGCTGACTGCACGGGGTTCTCGGTACATGTGCATGTAGCATCGCATGACCACATGATTCTGCAGTTCATGAACACGCGCCTTTGGTTGACGGACGCGCACTGCGATGCAAGCTTCAAGGAGGAGAAAGCCAGCATTGGATGGCCCCGAAGACAGCTCGACACTCGAGCGCTTGTTTGCGGCGGCGCCATTTGCATCGGACGTCAGCGCATCAACCAGCTCATCACCTGAGACCAGAGCCCCGGCCATAACCAGCCAATCAGATGCTTTACACTGTAGTTTTGACCAATGACACGACCCCCATCAGGAACACGCGCGAAAAAACTTATTGAAACAGTAGTCCATCTTCCCTTCGTCGTCGCATTGGACAGCTCCGGAGGTAGTACTTCAAGCAGTTGTCATGGTGTCATTGGCCCTGTACGCTCCATGCCAATCAGCCCGACATCGGCCACCTCGCGAAGAAGCTGCAGCATTTGGCCATGATCAGCTTTGACACCTTCTCGGGCCCGCGAGAGTGCGTGCGCGAGGCCGAGCTGGACGCGCACGGGCTGCTGGGGCTGGCGGAGCAGACGGATCCCGCGCTGCCCGTGCTCTTCCCGCCGGCAGCGCAGCAAGACGCGCAGGAAGACAGCGACGTGGGCAGCGCGTCGGCCGCGGAGGAGGAGGCGGAGGACTTTTACGAGAGCCAGGAGGAGGACTGCGACCTCTTCCACGAGAACTCGCCGCGCCAGGAGGCGCTAGAGCCACAGGACACCGCGCGTGGCGATCCACAAGCGGAGACACAGGCCGCGGCGTGCGATGCCGAGGAAGCAAATGGCGACGGCGGCGCCGTCGGCGAGGCGAGCGGTGGACGCATTCAGCGGCTGGTGGAGCTGCTGACGCTCAAGAGCCACAACGTGGGGGACGCGCGCTCGGCGCTAGTGCGCAAGCTTCTCGGTGTGGTGAACCTGGACGACCTGCTGCTCTCCAAGGCCACGGAGGAGCAGATCGCCTGCGCGGCCAACGACGCCATCACGGACGAGCTGCTGGCGTCCGTGAACCAGGAGGAGGCGCGTCGAGAGGCACTGGCGCAGCAGCAACACGAGCAGCAAGAGCAGCAGCAGCTTGTACCATCTTTGGCCGCGCCGCCAATCTTCCAGTCCGGCCCGCTGAGCCCCTTCCGGGTGCTCGAGCTCGTAGATGTCCTCGACTCCACTACGGGCGGAATGGTCAAGCGCGTGCTCACCAAAGTGCGACGGCGCGCGCCCTTCGGCAGTCGCCTAAGTCTACAGGACGTGGATACTAACGTCGAGTTCTGCCGCTTCTGCGCTGCCTACGGAGACCACACCGCGGCGCAGCACCGCTGTCGGCTCTGCGGCGTGGCCGGTCTCCATCGCAGTCGTCGCTGCCCGTACGCAAGCTTCGCCTTGACCACCACAACAAACAGCAGCGCCACCGTCTCCAGCGCGTCGTCCGCTGCTGGCCAACGCTACTGCACGCTCTGCAGCGCCTGGGGGCTGCATGACACGGAACGCCACCGCTGCCGCACGTGTGGCCGCCACGGCGCGCACCGCAGCCGCAGTTGTTCTCAGGCGTCCTCCGCGTCGTCCTCTCGGGCTCCCTGGCTCGGTTCGCCCGTGGAATCGCTACGAGAGCGCACGTACTGCTCGCTTTGTGGCGCCTGGCGGCCTCACGCGTCGGCCGAGCACCGCTGTCGACTCTGCGGCGCGCTGGGCGAGCACCGCAGCGCCAATTGCCCGAACGAGCGGCGCGACCGACCAGCAACGACGTCACACAGCTCAGAAGCGACCGGATCCGAGCAGCCAGCGCCAAGCACAGCACTCGAGAGACGTGGAGACGACACGTCTCCGTCCCGGTCGCCCGACAAGACGCTCACGAACGCGCTGGCCTACTGCGGCTTCTGTCGGAAGCGCGGGGCGCACGCCAGCAGCGCGCACATGTGCCGCGTGTGTCGCGCCGTGGGGGCGCATCGCTCCGACGCGTGTCCGCTCCGCCTCGCCGCCAGCAGCAGCAGCACCACCGTGCTGGCGTACTCGGTGGACGCGGCCTCCAAGGTGCGCGACCGCGTGCTGGAGAAGCTGCCGCTGGTGCTGCCGCCTTCCGCCGCGGCGCTGGTCTGGCGCAGTCTGGACAAAGTGGGCGACGCGGACCTCATCCTCCGCAAGACCTTGCAGCGGCTCGGCGTCTGGGGTGGAGGTTCCCAGACGCCCATTACCACGCCCTACGCGCCTCCTGCTGCACCAGGCGAAGCTGCGGGCTCGAGGTCCCCCGGACGCGACTCGGAGGCGCTTCAGTTGCTCCAGAAGCACCACCCGGAGCTCATTTCGCCGTCGTCGTCGTCCGGGAGTTCGTCTACTAGCCCTGTGACGCTGGATGACGCTCGGGCCAGTGGCGTCTACGTGCTCTCGTACGCAGAGGGCGGCTCCGTGGTGCCCGCGCGGATCCTCAAGTACATGCGGCTGCTCATGCACCACGAAGTGTCCACGAACGCCTTCTCCGTGGTCGTGCGCTTCGACCCGCGGCCGTCGCACTGGGAGCTCATGAAGCCCGGCATGGTGTCGCCGCGCTCGCTGCCCACGAGCCCCAGCATGAGTCGCCAGTTGCAGAAGCGCATGGCGCACTACACGCTGCAGACGCTGCTGGGTGCACGGGACAAGCTCCGCGAGCTCGTGGCCGCGAGACGCAAGCTGCAGCAGCGCCTGGAGCTCCAGCAGCAGCTCCAGCGTCACGTCCAGTCGCCGGAGGAGCAGGAGGAAGCGCGTCGAGAAGAGCAGCAAGGAGCAGAGCTGGAGCCACGGACGCCCAGCGTCGAGTGCGACGGAGCGGCCTCGTGAGCGAGGAGAAATATAAGGTCGTGCTCACGTACCTTTGGCAGCATGATGCCACTGGAAGTCCGTCCATAGAGCCTGGACATGAACAGCAAGAGCGCAAACGAGACCCAGAGCGAGGAATTGGGAGCCACGAACGGGAAAACTGCAGGCGTGCCTTGTCTCCAGTGGTGCTGTCGTGTCGGGGATCGACATACCTATCTACCTACCTCCACGCCACTTCTTGCCGCGCGTGGAGCCCTTTCTGCCTCCACACGCGCTGATCCCCATCGAGCGTCTACCGCTGCGCGTGCTTGCTCACTCCACCTGATCCTCTGCCCGTGATTTTCCTCCCGTCTCCGCCATCGGCATTCCCCCACACTCTGGTCCACCGTCGTCCACCTTGGCTCTCCTCCGTCGTCTCCCCTTCCTGGCCGTCAGCTCACCTTCCCGTCGTCTTGCTGGGCTCGTTGGCGCCATGTCGATCGCTTGACTAACACTTCAGAACCCGCAGCTGGCTTCGAGAAGCCGCACTGAAAGGACAAAGCGAGCACGAATGCTCCTGCTCGGGCGCTTGGGCTTACTGGCGCACCGCGCACTCGTCCACGATGCGCGCGAATCTGTGAATGTGGTTGATGAAGAACTCGCCCGTGCCCTGGTTGCTGGCCTCCTCGTCGATGAGCACGAGGTCCTTCTCCAGGTAGAAGTGCACGTCCGTCTGGAGGCGCGAGCCGTGTGCCTTGAGCGCCATGAGCTCGGCGCGCGCCTGCTCCATGCCCACGCCGCGGAAAGTGGCCAGCTTCTCCAGGTCGATGGAGCGGTAAAGCTTCACGTACGAGAGCACGGCCGGCACGTGCTGCTGGCGCGCCACCATCTCCGTGAAGCACTTTTGCTGCCGCTGCGAGGCCTCGTTGCTGCGGTTCGCGGGCGCCTCGCCCTCCACCGCCACGGCCGGCAGGATGAACTTGGGGCACGAGAAGCCGAAGAGCTCGCTGAGCGCCGAAATGTCGCCCTTCTGCAGCTTGCTCTGCTTGTCGCCGTACTTTTCGCGGATGAGCGAGTGGATCTGGTCGTTCACGCTCTGGCCCGGGCACAGGAACTGCGCGATGGCCAGCAGCGCCAGCGCCTTCTCCGTCTGCTTGTGCAGCTGATCGTAGTCGGCGAAGCGCGAGTAATACGAGCGGCTGCGGTTCACCTCGAGGATGATGGTCGAGAAGGAGCGGATGGCGGCCGCAAAGTCCTCCACCATGAGCTGCGCGAAGCCCATGTGGTAGAACACCGACACGTGGCAGCCCGGGGCCTTCTCGTGGATCTGCGCCGTCGTCTTCACGTCACCGCGCGAGCTCTTGCTGTTAAAGTCGATGGGCTCCAGCAGCTTCAGCGACGTGTAGTAGTCGCCGTAGAGCACGTGAGCGCGCGCGAGCGTCACGAGGCTGAAGTAGCCCAGCTCCTTGACGGCCTCGGACGGCGCCTTGACCACCTCGGCGGCCGGTACGCCCGCCTTCTCCTGCTGGAGGATCTCCACGATCTTGGAGTGACGCACCAGCGCGTTGAGGTAGTTGAGTACCTTGGCCGTGTCCCAGATGAAAAGGTTCTCCTGGTAGGAAGCCACCTCCATCTCGCCCTTGGTGGCCACCTTGGCGCGGTACTGGCAGTACGACTGGTACTGGTAGACGAACTCGCCCACAATGTCGAAGACCCACTGCGAGGGCAGCGCGTCGAGCTCGAGCGAGCCGTCCAGCACACCGTCAAAGATGGCGCAGTACGTCTCCCAGCTGGCCACCTTCATGTCCATGCCGGGCTGCAGCTTGGAGAAAAGGTGGCGGAAGTAGATCTGCTTGTACAGCAGCATGAAGGTCGGGTCCTCGTCCACGAGCGACGCGATGTCGCTCGGCTCGGGCCACGACGCCTGCTTGAAGTAGTTGTTGGTCAGGCTGTGGAACTCGCGGTCGTACAGCCGCGTCATCTCGTCCACGTTGCTCGAGATGAGGTGCGTGTACATGTGCGAGAACCAGTTCTTCACCGACTCCGGCAGCAGGAAGTCCGCCGGCTTCTCCTCGTGGCGCGTCTCCGCCATCTTGTGCTCGCTTCTTTGCTCGCTTGTCCTCCCGCTTCGCCTGGTGCCGCTGCTGCTGCTCGTGCGCTTCCGCGTTGTGTTCGCCGGGGGCTCTCAAGGCTCGCCCGAATGACTGGTTTGGCTCTCAGACCGCCCACGCCACCACTTTTCCTGGGGGCGACCCCCCGTCTGCAAGCTTGGGTTTGTATGCTGTCGGATGGCGCCTCGGGCCAGGTGGTCGGTAACCCGACCGGATACTCGCAGATCTGGCGCTACACCGCCAGACGCCGATTTAGCCTTTTCAGACTGTCCTAATGTGGCAGTTTCGCGACCGGCCAGGCTTGCCGTATTATTAGTAAACTGCCACATAACCAGTCACCCGGATGTCATGACTCGGTGAAAACGAGCCCGCACGGAAGCGGGTAAGAGGCGCGAAGTCCGAAACGAAGCTTGATCAAATGTAATACGGCGGCGGGCTTCAAACCAGCGCCGATACCATCCATGTCCTAGAACCAACGCGAAGCAAACTACGACGAGATACATGCAAGTGTCCGGACAAGGCATGCCAGCTCCGTTCACGGCACTAGTGATGCCGCCAGCGTGTCTGGCCTCAATCCCCTTCATCTCTGCACTGCGGGCCACGAATGCACGGGAC
>JAADYJ010000638.1:0-17188 GCA_023338205.1 Halophytophthora polymorphica
ATTCGTCCTATACAAAATCCAAGTTCACGGGAATGTCGAAGGGATTTCCGGAAATCCCTTCGACATTCCCGACGACATGGATTTTGTATAGGATAAAACCGGTACGTACCGGTTTTTGTATAGGACGAATTCAAGACAAATATTGAACCTCCTTTTCAAACGTTTCTTGTTGAATCACATCAATAGTTGTCCGGATTCGTCCTTTACAAAATCCAAGTTCACGGTAATGTCGTCGGGAATTCCGGAATTCCCGAGGACATTTCCGTGTACTTGGTTTTTGTATGGCGGTTCAAACGTTCTGATTGGCTAAAACCCCGGAGCATGGCGTCTCGATTCTCATTGGCTGAAATGTCGAGGATGGACACTTTCGATGGGACACAGCATGGAGGACACTTTGCTGGAAGAACCTTCCATCTAGCATATGGATGTCCGAAACTCCGGAATGGGATGCTACGGTCTCGACACCGGTTCTCGACACCGGCTGTGCTGTGTTGCTGCACCTGTTTATGAGGCTTGTCAGCCAGCCAGTGTCGCGCGAATGCCCGAATGCTCTTGTGGGGGCAGCAGCTCGTCGTCGGTGCCATGCAAACGCGCGTTGGGAGCTCGGCATTCCGGAATTCGCCGCGCGGTTCCGTCCTTGACCATACCCCCGCTGAGCTTTGGCTCTCCCTCTTTCCCGCTCGCCCGAGATGACAGTCCCGATTGCCCCTGCGCGACGCGCGTCGCCGCTCTTCACGCTGGAGGACGCCAAGATCAGCTTCAGCATCGTATGCTGCGTGTGCGGCATCGGCACGCTGTCCATGCCGTCCAACTTTGCGCGGGCCGGCCCGGTGTTCGCGGCCATTGCCATGGTGCTCATGGCCTTCGCCAACATCTACGCCACCGTGGCGCTGTCCAAGGTGATGCTCGTGGCGCCCACGTGGGTCCAGACCTTCGGCGACGTCGGCGACTGGGTGTTCGGGCGCGCGGGGCGCTACGCCGTGGTGGTCTCGCAGCTGCTCGTGTGTCTGCTGCTGCCCTGCGCCTTCCTGGTGCTCGGCAGCTCGCTGCTGGCCGTGCTCTTCCCGGACTCGTTCAGCGACGTCTTCTGGATCATCTTCATGGCCGTCACGACGCTGGGCGTCGTCCTCATCCCGACGCTGAAAAAAGCGGCGGGCGTGGCCTTCATCGGCTGTCTGGGCACCATCATCGCCGACGTCGTGGGCGTGAGTGTGCTGCAGTACGAGATGCGTGGACACCCGACGCCGCCATCGCCCGACGTCACGCTGCACCAGGTGCTCACCACGTTTGGCAACCTGTCGCTGGCGTACGGCGCCGCCGTCCTCATCCCGGACCTCCAGCGCCAGCACTCGCAGCCGCAGCGCATGCCCCGTGTCATCATGGCCAGTCTTGGCCTGGGCTCGGCCTTCTTTGTAGCGGTGGGCGTCATCGGGTACGTTGCCGGCGGTTGTCAGCTGTCGAGCAATTTGCTCTTCTCGATCGTGAACGTGGGGGACCCGACCGCGCCGTCCGCGCTAGGCTTCACTGCGAACCGTGGCGCCATCCTCATGGCCTACCTCTTCATGCACATCCACGTCACGATTGTAATCTCGACGGTGCTCATGCCGCCGTTCTACATCTTCGAGCGCCTGCTCCTGGGCATGCACAAGGGCGTCGACACTGTCCGCACGGCCGGAGAAGAGGAAAAGCTGTCGCTGCATGGGACGGCCTCGCCTGTTGTTGGCTCGGCCCCAATTGCGACGGCCGACCTGGAGAGCAACTATGCTGCAGCCGCCGAGATGGTGCCCACGCCGTCTGCCACGCAGGACTCCGAGGTGGAGGACGCCGAGCTGTCCGAGTACTCGAAGCCAGGCAACGCGGTGCGCTACATCAGCCTGCGGATCGCCATCATGGTGGTGCTCGTGGCAGCCTCTGTCGGGTTTCGCGACCACTTCACGGACCTGGTGGACTTCACGGGCTCGTCGGCTATCACCGTGTGCTGCCTCGTGCTGCCGCTCGTGTTCTACCTCAAGGTCTTCTGGCCCGAGCTGCCCCTGTACGAGCGCGTGGCGTCGCTGCTGATCATCGTCGTGTGCACCGTTGTGGGCTGCTACGTGATGATCTACGCCGGCAAGAACTTGTTCAAACCGGACTCCGAGAGCGCCACTTTCCCGTACTGCTCGGCCGAGTACCAGTCCGAGCCGTACTACGTGCGCAACGTCACGGCCTCGGACTGAGCTACGCCACCAGCCCACCACGGTCACCGGGTGCCAGCCCGACAGACCCACCCAGCGCGATACCAGCAAGGCCACCGACGTCTCTAGCACGGCGAGCTGTACTGGAATATAACCACCGAGGTCGTCCTTGATCCGAAGCATCCGTATCCGCCAGCTTGTCTCCAAGAGCAGCACGGCAAGTTGCCCTCTTGAACGAGGCGGTGTTTTGTTGGATAACGTCCGGTTTCCGGTGCTCTACCATAGACGAGCCAGTGATGGGTCTTGCCTCGTCTCTGCTCCCGTCTCGGTCACAATTCCACGAAACCTAATGTCGCGCATATTGTTATCAGACATGCTATTGCACAGGGTATCAACTGTAGCCATCTCGTCCGACCTGCCAGCCGCATTGCCTGCTTTGCTGGCGCGTTAATCTCCACAAGGAAGTAGTGCAAGCTATTCAATCGCGACCACTTCTGAAAATGTGCTCCTGGAGCAAAAAGGAGCAACTAAAGGTGGTCAAGTGGGTCGAGGCATGCCCGCTCTAAGCGTAGCGCTCGTCCAGTCAATCTTTCGAGGTTGATTCGCGCATGGCGACGATCTCCAGCACGCCCTTCTCCATCGGTTTGTTCTTGACCAGCGCCGATGGACCATAGATGCCCTTGCTCAGCCGAGTGAGAGGGTACACGGTCGTGTGCTGGCGCAGGAGCGTGCACGGGTCGGTCACGGTCGAGCAGCCCAGCTGGCTCCAGTCACCAAGCACCACGCCGATCTTCTTCCTGCCCGTGTCGTAGACCACGTCATCCACCTGCACCATCAAGTTGGACGCCGCCGCCGTGTTGGCGAACAAACTGAGATTCGCCGTTGTGACCTGGTTGCCAAAGTGGCTCTTGAACCCGCAGACGCTGTCGCCGCAGTAGCCCGGGTGGCACAACTCCGCACCGTCCATGATCACGGCGTTCTTAAGTTCTCCACGTAGCGCCACCTTGCGTCCAACAATCACATCGCCGCGGATGTAGGTGCCGCTCCGCAACGTGCTCTTGGCGCCAATGATGGCTGGACCCTTGATGAACACATTGGGCTCGATGCGAACGTGCTTTCCAATGTGAATGGAGCCCTCGGAGACGTCAAAGGTACCGCCCAGCACGTGAGCCCCAGGCGAGACGATCAGTCGCCTCTTGGGCAACTCGTCCTCGGTTTCTTGAGTCGTCGCCGACCGGTAGTAAGACGGTCTCCGCGGCCGCACAGAGGCCTGCGAGCCGGACCCGACGCTCCCGACGGACGCGCTACGCTTGTGTCCTTTCTCCGATCGAGGTGGCGTCGTGTCAATGTTGATGATCTTCTCCGGCGCGAAGGTTTGCGGGTCGACGCCCGGGTAGATCATGATCTCGGCGTGTTCGTGCGGGTCCAGCCACTTGGGCAGCCGCCACCGCGCTCGAATGTGGGTGAAGGAGGACGAGCGGCTGTGCAGACTTGACCGGCGAGTGATTTCGTCGTCTTCGTCGTCGTCGTCGTCATCGTCGGCGCAGCGGCCGTCGCTGTCTGTGGGCGTGGAGCTCTGCAGCGTCGTGATCTGCGCGTTCTCGGCCGACATGGCGTGCATCCAGCCATTCTCTCGGAAGAACTTGTCCAGGTACGGGTGGATGGCGTCCAGCACCGCTAGAACGTTCGCACAGCCGTCAAAAACCCGCGCGTGCTCGAAGAGTTGCAGGTGTTGAGGCGCAAAGTACGCGTCCAGTCGGAGCGCGGGTGGCACCAGCTCGGCCGACAGCTCCTGCAGCTTCACGGGCGGCGTAGTCGGCGCCGGAACTTCGACTGATATATCGCCAACTGCTTTTGACTCGGACGGATCAGCGGGTTCAGCCTCGCTGGCGTCGTCTTTCGCCTCGCATTGGCTGGAAGTTGGGGTTGGAACGGACGTCGGAGACGCTGGGGGAGACGGTTTGCCGTCGTCCACAGTGCCCGCGTGCGTCGCGTGCAGGTACAGATGCACCACCATGGCCGTCATGGCCGATGTGGCCACGCAGCAGACCAGGAGACCTGCCGCTAGCGCCGCCGCGTTGGGCGGCATGCCGCCGCCGTGGGACGCCATGTTGCGCGCACCTTCACCTCGATGCGATCTTTCGCTTTGAACAGGCTTATTTATCTGATATAAATCCTTGACCGAGAAAGCCGGATATATTCACTCGATACCTCAGGCTTTGAAGGGGGAAAAGGAAAAGCGGAAGTGGGGCGAGCAAGATGGACTCGGTGCGCGCGAAGCATGCGGCGGAGCTGGAGGCGAAGCGCAAGAAGCTGGAGGACATCCGCAAGCGCAAGGCCGCCGTCAGGTACCGTGTACTGCCTCATAGCCTGCGCTGCGGTCTCGGGCGCCACAGCTTCGCGAGCGTGACGTCTCCATGCGTGGCGTGGCGCATCGTTTCGCTCGCAACTCGGAGGGGGCCGCAGCTCCACACGCGCTTGCGCCTATCTGTTCCCATGCGTATGCTCAATGCTCGATTCTGTATGCTGCTGCGCGGTGCAGAGCGACGGAGGAGGCGGCGGCGGCGGCCGACAGCGTGAACGAGGCCGTGGGCCAGAAGGAGAGCAAGTTCGACGATTTTATCCAGAACATCCTAAAGACCTCTGCCTCAAGCGAAGAAGCAGCGGGCGAGGGCGCGACCGAGAGCGGTGCGGGCGAAGGCAGCCGCGTCTCCAGCACGCTGTCGCTGGCAGAGAAGTTGTCGTCGCTCTCCACGGTACGATTGTCCATGTATGGCCTGTTCAATTTGGTCTGGAGAATCTAACGCGGTGACGTTGTGTTGCTTGGCACAAATAACGTTTCGTAGGTGGCGAGCGTGGCCGAGATGCACATCCAACCGACGCTGGTGGAGACGTACACGAAGCACACAGAGACAGACATTACGCTAGAAGACGAGCTGCTTATCAAGCGCGACGGCGTCACGGACATGGACGTGGATGAGGCTGCAGGTTCGCCAAGCAAGCGGAAGGGGAGTGTGGACGGCGTGGCTACTGGGACGTCACCGCCGTCGCCACGGCGGAACTTGAGTGTGGACACGGACATGGCGGAGAGCGCGACTACGGAGGACGTTTCGCTCGCCATGTCGGAGGAAGAGAAGAAGAAGGTGCTGCAGTCGGATAGCATGGAGGCCTTCCTGACCAAGGCGTCCCGTGTGATCGAACGCGCGCTCACAACGTCCAGCAAGTTCGACATTATGGTGGACTATGGCGCCGCGGTGGAGCAGGACAGCGTCGTGGAAGAAGCCACCGAGTCGCTCAAGCAGCAGTTCGCGTTCGCGGACGACAAGTGGAGCAAGCACCGCGCCGTGACGGATGTGGACGTGTCGCCGTTCTACCCGGAGCTCCTGCTGGTAGCCTACACGGCGCGTAACTTCCTGGAGGACGAAGACAAGGACGCGGGGCTCGTCACCAAGCAGTGGGACACCATGGGCAACCCGGCCGCGGCGGCGCTCACGGACGTGGCCGCCGTCACGGAGGGCGTGGTGCTATTGTGGTCCACGGCGCTGCCTGGTCGGCCTGAGTACCGCTTCACTTGCCACTCCCAGGTCACCAGTGCGTGCTTCCACCCGTTCGACCGTCATCTCATTCTGGGGGGCACGTACTCGGGTCAGATCGTCGTCTGGGATACTCGTGCGAAGAGCGCGCCCGTGCAAAAGACGTTGCTGTCCTCGTGCAGCCACACCCACCCGATCTACGCCATGGCCGTCGTGGGCACCAAGGCGTCGTACAAGTGCGTGCTGTGGCCTGCTCCCGTGCTACGGTGAGCGTGGACTGGTTGTTCAAGTGGCTCATGCGCTGTTGTTTGTTGTGTTGGTCTTGGTTTGGCGTGTAGTTTGATCTCAGCGAGTACGGACGGCCGTGTGTGCGTGTGGGACGTGGACCAGCTGCAGCAGCCTGTGGACATGATGGACCTCCGCATCGCGCTCTCGATCGTGTCAAGCTACGCATCGGCCAACATCTCGTCGGACAAGAAGATGGAGGCAGCTGTCACATCCTTCGCGGTGCTGCGCAAGGAGATCAAGGAGCTCTTCATTGGGACGGAGGCCGGCAAACTCTACACGACGAAAATGGGTCAGCAGAAGAGCAAGGTGGGCGGCAGCGCGACTGTCGACGGGAGCGGCATGGACGTGGACCAGCAAGGCAAGAGCGGGGTCTTGGGTAGCACGGGATTAGTCCGCGAGGTGGTGGTGGACACGTCGTCGAAGGAGGGCTCGCACTTTGGCCCCGTGACGGCCATGCACTTCAACCCGCTGCTGCCGGTGCACCGCGACGGGCTCTTGCTCACGGCGTCGCTGGACTCGACGGTGAAGCTGTGGAGCACGGAGCACCCGGAGGCGTCCGTGCTGTCATTCGAGCCGTCGAGCGAGTACATCTGCGACGTGCGATGGTCGGACGTGCACCCGGCGTTGTTTGCTGTCGCGGACGGTTGCGGCACCGTGAGCATCTGGAACATCCTCAAGGACGTGGAGGTGCCGGTCGTCTCGGAGAAGGTTGGCGAGAAGGCGCTCAACAAGGTGCGCTGGAGCACAGACGGGAAGAGCGTCATCACTGGCGACGCCGACGGGAAGGCATACGTCTACGAAGTGCCTTCTGATGTACGTGTCTGCTGCGATAGTCGTGAGGTTCTTGTGTGCGCGGCTGTATGTACGATTGGTGGTCGTAGTCTCACCGTCGTGTGTATGCTGATTGCAGATTGCGCTTCCCCAACCGGACGATTTGTCGCTGCTGGAGAGCAAAGTGGCCACTGCGATCGCAGCGGCGGCAATCTCGAAGGCTTGAGCCTTGCGTATTTGTCCTTTTTTCTTTCTGTGCGGGTGGACACGGGTTGGACTCGTTCCGGCCGCGATAGCTCGCAGTGTTTCGTTTGTTCTGCCAAAGCAAGCAAAAAAGCGAAAGTTTCATTCCTTTAGTAGACCTTGTGCTGCGAACCTCGACGCGCCGAGGTCAAGAATTATTGAAGCTGACGCGGGAAAACCTCCGAGTGGTTGAACGTGCGGCTCCAGCGCTCGAAAGCTGCCCGGACGGGGCCCGCCTGCACAATCAGGCCCAAGACGCCACATCTTTTAGTTCAGGGACAGGTAATATAACAGGCACCGGTCAACAGGGCTCACCAACGATTCACAGAACGTACCAGGTGTGGCGATCTCGTGAACACTCGGATTGCGCGCTCTTGGAAGTACCGCGGGCAAAACATCTCGTACGCCTCCACGGGCAGTTGGAAGCAGCGTGCGCTGGCGACCGCGTTCTTGGAGAAGAACCGAACGTGCTCCAGCGGGTCCTCTGACCCTTTCCCGTAGTGGATTCGCATGAACTCCAGGATCACATTGTCCTTCTCGTCGATCAGAGAGCGTCGTTCCGAGCTCCGCAGCACTTCATTCAGCACCATGTCTTCTGTCTTGCCGCGTGAATGCTCAGTGAGCGCCGTCTTGCCAATGTAGTTGTAGTACGGCTTGGCATAGATTCGGCTCAAAAGCGCCCTCGCCTCGTGCAGCTCGGGCTCCTCGCTCTCTTGGATCTTCAGCAAGATGCGATCGTCCAGGTGCTGGTATGCCTCCATCGATGTCATCACGTCCGAGATCCGTTTGCCTTTGATCTTCAAGTGGCTGTTGGCAGCGAGCAAGATATCGCAGATCATATACTCGATGGCGTGGACCCCCTTGTGCTGGTACACGGATTGGTGCAGCTCGAACCGGGTGCGGAAGGCCTGCATAACCTGTCCAGCATGCTTCTCGGGGAAACACAGCGCCATCTTCTCCTCGCTGTCGTTGCTGTCCACGAGCACCCGCGCGCTACGGATGAGTAGATCTGTGTCGCAGGACACCTTCGCACCCGTATGAAGAGCGTCGCGCATGAAATAGTCTAGTTTGTCGACGTCCAGCCCGCTGTGCACGTTGTTGACGAAGTCGTACAGGAAGCGCTTGCTGCGGCACGGCCGTCCACGAAGGCATCCATCCGATCCGGGCAACGGGCCTCCGATGATCAACTCCTTGATAAACACCAGGTCCTGCGCGCATAGCCCGTGCTCCGTAACGTCAATGCTGTTCGAAGCGAGCAAGTGGTCCAGCATGTCGATGGAGCCTTGCTCGTGGGTCCACTTGAAGGACGCGCTCACGAGGCCCTTCTGCCGAAGCTGACCGAGAAAACTGCCGTCGTAGATGTGGCTGAACGGCCCGTGGCCCAAGTCGTGGCAGAGGCCTGCAATCTTGATGCACAGCACGTCCGTACCCGTGATCGGCAGCCACGGTTGGTGCGACCGGATGTTCGCCACCATTTTCTCCGCGAGATAGGCCACTCCGAGGCAATGCTCGAAGCGGGAATGTGTCGCCCCGATGTACACGAAGTTGGCAGCGCCAAGCTGATGTAGGTTTCGGAGTCGCTGGAACTGTAAGAGGAGAGAAAGCAACGCAACCGAGGGCGGTAGGCCCTCGTGTGAGAAGCAGCGCTCAGTTGGAGCAAGTAAACGCCGTGTTCCATGCCCACGCGGTACTACCTGCAGTGTGTCGATGATCCGCATGCAGATCGGCTCGAAGGTGATGAGTCCATGCACACTGTCCTTGATCTACACGTCACAGAGCCATAAGCACACGTTAGCACTCCACGAGAGCTTCACTCGGAGCCCGTCACGCCTACCTCTTTCTTCTCGTTCAAAAGCAGTGTTGCCGTGTGCGGCGGGAACAACAGACCATCGCCGTCCGCCTCTGTCGCTACCTGCAGCACCATGGGCAAACCCATTGGACTGCCATTCGAGTCTTCCTCCACGACGCACGCCGCCTGCTGGCGCTTTCTCTCCACCGGGCGCCCAACGATCTCTGCGCGCAGTTGGGTTCCCAATGAGGCATCCGCGCTTCCATCACAGCGCTCGCGTTTGCGCTCGCCACTTGCATCCTCCTGGGAAGAAAGCAAGTCTGCATCCGTCACTGTACCGGCGTCCGCGTCGTCTTCTCCGCTGAAGCGACCGTCGTCTCCGTCTCCCAGCGCGAGCACCGCCTCCGCCGCCGGGCGCTTGCGCGTCAGGCCCGCGGCGCCGCCGCCCTGTAGCTTCTGGCGCTTGGCCGATGGCTTCCGCTGCCGCGTGAACGCCGTCCACAGCGTCTCCTGCTTCCTGCTCATGCGCACTTTCCCTCGGTTCTCGTCTGGGGTTTCCCTTGCAGCTTGCGGAATGCGGAGTGCGGGGTTGAAGTTTCTCGTTGTGCCGTTTCGAGCAAGTCTTCCGGGGCTTGGCGTTGATTGGTTGGATATCGGTGCAATACTCAATTACAGCCAATCGTGAACGCACCACTTTGTTTACCTGTGAAATGCGATACACGAAAGTACATTCGATTACACGGGTGGAATACGGTCCTTGTTTGAATTATTTTGCGGGCTCCAAAAGCCTCATAGCCTCGAAGCCCGGAAAGCAAAGCGCCAAGGGCTCGACTCGACGTCTTCGCGCGCAGGAGATCGCCATGACGACCGCGCCGTCCATGGGCGAGGACGTGACGGCGTCCGTGCAAGTGCGGAGCTACGGCGAGTTGCAGGCCAAGCTGCGCGCCATGTCCTACAACGAGGTACAGCCCTCGCGCGGCCGGAAGAACGACCTGCGCATGGCGCCACGATGCGGCTGGCTGACGGGGTCCTTTGCCTGGTTGCTCGCTGTTTCTGCCGCGTTTGTCTGCAGCCCGTGGGTGTGGAGAGCGTGGCACTGGTGCAGCGCATGTTGGCGGACCTGGTAGCCGCCTCCGCCGCGCGCGAGAAGACGGAGCGCGCGCTGGAGAGGGCGCAGCGCGACGCGCTCGAGTTCTCGCAGATCCTCTTGCCGCTGCGCAAAGAGAACGCGCAGCTCACGCGCGAGAACAATAGCGTACGACGCGACTGCTGCCTCCCGCTGCGTGGACTAGCGCTGCTGTGGACTGACGCGGCGTTCGACCTTTGCGGTTTCTTGTAGCTGCATCTGGAGCTCATCCACCAGGAAGAGGCCATCGCGGAGCGCGAGAAAACCTGCGAGCTGCAGCTGGAAGGCCTGCGCGACGACATGAAGAAGCTGCAGTTCCTGAACGGTCAGAAGACGCAGCAGTGCTCGCAAAAGGTGCGTTCGCGGCCTCCGTCCCGTGGCTCCAGACGTCTGGGTCTAAGCCTTCTGCGGCTGTTTGTGGCAATAGGACCACGAGATCGCCAAGCTGCATGCGCAGTTAGAGCGGCTAATGGCCACAGGAGCCGGCGCAGGCCCAAATGGACCTCAAGGTCTGCGTTCCGGGTCCATCGAGATGGCGGGAAGCGCCGAGTTATCGCGCTCTTTGCGTCGGACCTCCATGGACAGCCAGCAGTCGACCCGGAGAACGCCGCAGCAAGCGCAAGTTGCGACGGACTTGCAGGCGCAGCTGGCAGACGTGAGCAAGGAGAACGAGACGCTGCGTGAGCAGTGCGAGGCATTCACGGACAAGCTGGAGAAGCGCGAGCAGGAGATCAACCGCCTGGCCAAGCTCTCAGTGCAGGCGGTGAACAGCGAGGATGCGTCGACGCGCAAGCTGCAGGAGTTGGAGGAGCGCTACGAGATGCGCGCGCAGCAGGACGCAGCACAGGTGCAGGTGGAGCAGCTGGGCGCGCAGGTGGATCTGCTGAACGACCAGGTGGCCAAGTACGAAGCTCGCCTCAAGGACGCCACGCAGCAGATCCAGCGCAACAGCGACCTGGGAGATAAGCTGCAGTACGATTATCATCCGGATGGGATTTGGGAGGAAGGCTGCAGTGTGCACGAGTACGTGCTAACGCGTGTCTGTTGTGCTGTGGCAGGCAAGCGGAGCAGGCTCGGGCGCACTTTGAAAAGGAACTGAGCGTGCTGCAGGCGAAATACCGCGTGCTGGAGGAAGAGCACGGCCGCTGTGGCGAGCTGCAAAATCCGGATAATGCTCCGGGTGCTGCTGACGACTCAGCGACGGCCGCAAGGCCGTGCACAGAGGCGAAGGAGCAAGACGAGCAGCCGGAAGAACTGGAGTCGCTGAAGGAACAGGTGCAAACGCTGAAAACGCACAAGGACCGGCTCGAAGACGCGCTCCGCGCGACGCACTACGACAAGATCTCGTATACCAACGCGCTGTCGAACGCGAACTCGCACAACCGCGTGCTGTCCAGCGACTTAGCGCGCGCTGAGGCCAAGGTGAAGGAGCTGAGCGCGAACAAGACGAAGCTGGAGCAGTCGCTGGCGGACGCGCGCACGTCGCTTGATGCCCAGGCACGTGAGCTAGACGTGCTTCGCGAGTCGCTGAAGCAGAGCGAAGAAGGCCACGCGCAGGACGAAGAGAAGAACGCGTCGCTCCATCGTGAGCTGCGCTCCATGGACAAGTTGGTATCTCAGCGGGACGACGAGTGTCGCGCGTTGAACCACGCGCTGTTGGTCCAGAAGACGGAGGTGGAGAACCTAACCAGGAAGGTGGAGCTGCTGAGCTCTGCTGCGGCCGGCGACGAGAACGACCCGGAGCAGGCACAGGGCGGACGCAAGGCCGTGTTCGCGCAGGAGATGAAGTGGCTGGAGGAAGAGCGGCAGGAACTGCGGCGCAGCAAGGAGGAGCTGATGATGCAGATCATAAACCTCGAGGAGGAGCTGCAGAAGACGAAGACGGCACTCCAGACTGCGCAGCTGGAGAAGGACAAACTTTCGGAGAAGGTTGACATGGCGTCGAAGCTGCACGCCAACGTGGAGACGA
Source organism: Halophytophthora polymorphica (assembly GCA_023338205.1). Taxonomy (NCBI): domain Eukaryota; phylum Oomycota; class Peronosporomycetes; order Peronosporales; family Peronosporaceae; genus Halophytophthora; species Halophytophthora polymorphica. The sequence goes on from JAADYJ010000638.1 coordinate 11,894, forward strand.
TGCTTGAGGCGAAGAAGCACGAGTGCCAGGAGGTTCAGAAGCAGCTGGTGGCAAGCAAGGACGAGGTGCGCGAGCTCAGGGACAAGAACAGCCAAGCGCAGGTCCTACTGAGCCGTGCGGAGGAGACGGAAAGCGACAAGTTGGCGGTGCAAAACGAGGCGTTGGCGCTCAAGCGACACGTGGAGGAGCTGCGCGACCAGAGCGTGAGCCTGAAGAACCGCGTGGAGAACGACGAGCTGCACGCCAAGCGGTTGTCGGAGCAGATCCTGAAGCTGCAAGAAGAGGCGACGCTCACGGGAAAGAAGTGTGCTGCGCTGGAGAAGGAGAAGAGCGAGCTGCAAGACAACTACGACACGGCGCTGCTGGAGCTCCGTAACGCGCGGCAGACGTGGAACCACTACCAGAACGAGTTCGAGAAACTCTCAAACGAAGTTCAGGCTCAACAACACTCGCTCTCGTCGGGCCAGAACGCGCTGCAATCGAGCCAGAGCTCGGTGAGCGAGCTCAAGAATCAGATCCGACAGCTGCAAAGCGATCTGAAGTTGCGGCAGCACGCTGTGCATCAGCTGGAGACGCGGTTGGAGCAAGAGAAGACAAGCCACAAGAGTGTGCAGAGTCAGCTCGTGATGCTGCAGGACGAGCTCATGCAGGCGAAGGAGACGAACCGGGCCCGAGAGCTGGCGCTCAAGCAGCTGCGCGCTGAGATCCAGGCGAAGGACCGCGCGCTGACCGAGAAGACGGAGGCCGTGGAGAATTTCAGGCTGCTGATCGAGCAGATGGAGTCATCGCGCGACCAAATGGTCTTCCAGGCCAAGCAGCGGCGGCAGCTGATCCAGCGCAACCAACAGGAAACGGACGATCTGCACGCCAAGCTCAGCTCGCTGCAGCAAGAGATCTCAGCCAAGAACAACGAGATCTCGTCGCTGAAGAAGCTCACGCGAACGCTAGACGATGAGAAGGACACGGTGAGCGACCAGTTGGACGTGCTGACGGAGAAGTACCACGAGCTGGAAAAGCAGAACCGCGAGCTTCGTCAAGCGGTGGAGAAGGAGTCGTCGTCATCCTCTGGGATGCAGGAGCAGATGGGGAACCTCGTGAACAAGCTAAGCGAAAGTGAGGACCGAGTCAGCAAGATGCAGGTGCAGTGTGCTCAGCTCGAGAGCGAGGTGGACCAACTGGAGCACGTGAAGGGCATGCACACGGCGGAATTGGCGGCGCTTGCGCAAGATCTGGAGAATATGACGGTGGAGAACCAGGCACTGAGCGAGGAGTGCACTCGCTTGCAGTTCGCCCAGCAATCGCACAGCCAGTCGACGCGGAGTATGAAGCAGAACACGCGTGAGGTGGAGCGAGAGCGGGACACGCTGCAGATCGAGCTGGAGGACCTGCGGCACACGTACCGCTCTTTGATTGAAGAACACGAAGGCTTGCAGAAGGCACGGTCGGAGGTTTCGGAGCTGCAAGAGGAGCTAACGGTCGTGAACGAGTCGTTGAGGAAGCAAGTGGCGACGCTGGAGAACCAGCTTCAGGTCGTGAGGCAGAAGAACGAGACGCTGACGACTGAAGGCGCGACGTACCGCGACCAGGTGAGCTTCCTGTCGGAAAAGCTGCAGGTGAGCGAAGAGAAGCAACACGACGTGGAGGCGCGGATGCAGGAGCTGGCGCAGGAACTGGATGCGCAGAAGCAGGTCTCTACGGAGATATCCGCCCAGCGTTACGGTGCGCAAGCCGAGAACGCCGCAGTCTCTCAGCGGATCGTGCACCTGGAGGCGAAGCTGAGCAACAGCAAGTACGAGACCAAGTCACTGCAGGAGAAGCTGCAGTCGGAGCAATCGCAGAGACGCAGCTTGGAAGAGCTGGTGTCTTCTCTGCGCCAGAAGATTGCGGCCAACGACAGCATGATGGCCCACCTCGAAGAGCAGCGCGACGCGATGGCGCAGGAAATCCAGGCGTCCCACCAGCGCCAGTTCTCGTCGCTCCCGGCGGCTGTTATGGACATGTCGGAGCTCAATCCAACGCCTCCATCTCGAGCAGCACAGTCGTCACGAGCCTTCGAAGGCGCAGCAAGGTCTCGTGGCCCGAGTGAAGGTGCTTCCCCACCGACCTTCCAGCCGCATTCTCCGTCGGATGCTGCAGGGAGTAGTCCCGACGTCGAGAGGAAGGCGTCCAGCACCACGTCGTCCTACTTGCCACTGCACGCACTGGAAGAGGCCCAAACCAAGTGTCAGGAGCTGGAGGATCGTCTGTCTCAACAAGACAACACCATCAAGGTATGGTGTCGGAGCTGCGCGTCAGTATCTCTTCGGTCAAAGGGATACTCACGTGTGATTTCTTGTTTTGTGTGCGACGCCTTCGTGTCTATTTTCACAGCAACTGGAGCGATCCCGGAGCAAGTTTAAGCGGTTCGCTGCCAAGTACGAGCGTGAGATCGAACAGGTGCGTGGAGAGGAACACACGCGTGGATCAAATGCGGAGTTGAGGTTTGAGACTGGGTCTGACTCCTGTTGCTGTTGTACACCTGTGTGTGCTTGCGTTCTGCTCTACTTAGCGCGACCGGAGGATTGAGGAGCTACAGAGCTCAAACGCATCTTCATTTGTTTCTCCGGGGATACATTCGGTGCGATCCAGACGCTCGGGCTCTTCGTCGTCTTCATCATCATCCAATCGCTCCAGAGGCCACCCGAGCAACGAAGAAGTCGGCACTAACGTGCAAAGTTCGCCCCGTGAATAGAAACACATGCGCTGTGCTAGGTCCCACGCGGACGGACATGCAGCTACAATCCGCTTCTTTTCCTACACTACAGGCTCCATGTCGGCAAGAAAACCGCGGGTGAGAGCGGTGTCGTCACCGCATTCACTATTTTTACTTTTGCTTGTGAGCGCACGGCATCAGTTGCGATGCTTGCTGCGGCCACTCGCCTCACAACCTGAACGACGGCGCGCTCAAGAACGTTTGCGTCTCTGTTGGACATGGTGTTGAAGACTGTTAAGAACGTCACCGTCAAGAATGTCTTGGAATTGCGAGACAACGCGGACACAGGAAGTCAGCGACGATCGTCTGCACCTGACTCGCTTAAGGCCGGCAAAACCAAAGTGAACCAGATCGCGCCAGCGCAGGTCGCGACGGCGTCAACTGAAGATACCAGCCTTCCACCAGTGAATGCTCCCGTGCAGCCCAGCTTCTGGGAGGCTTTTGGCCTGCTCGGCCCCCCGCTGTTGGCCACCACAGTCGTCTCCATCGCGTGGACGACATGGCTCATCGTGCTGACGCTCTCGCCCAATGCCACAGCCAATTACCTCATGGACACGGGCAACTACGACTCCGGGCAGTTCTGGTTGATTGTGGAGCACGACTCTTACTTGAAAATGCTGGCCGCGGTCGGACTCGGGCTCGTGGACGGCTGCTACCTGTACATCCTCTCTCGGATGGTCATTTGGAGAGGATCCAACCTTTTCTCGAGGCCAATACAAGAGGCGAGCGAGCGCGCTGGCGACCGAGGAGAAAACCGCAAGTGGAGGATCGCCATGCGCGTCTTGTACGACCATGGGCGGATGTACATCCGGGAACTGATTGGGATCAGCGGGCGGAATCGCAAATTCTGGGTACGACGCGCTGCGGCTGACGCTAAACGCACACGACTGAGACTGACAATTTGGAGCGTATTGACGGCAGAACGTGTGGCAGAAGGTTCTGGACCTGAGCATGCAGACCCTGCTGCTGCACGACATGCTCGAAGACGGCTTCTCCGAAGTACTGGTGACAGGGTACGCGGCATTTCTCTGTGTGAACGCTGTGGCCACCGCAGCCATCGTCTTTCGCGGAAACCAGTCTGCGCTGCACGAGATCCTCCTGGACTCCTTGTAAGGTCTTTGCTTGTGGTGCTGCGTTTGTTTTTGGAAGGGGGTACTGACCCACGACGCGTTTCGCTTTGTGCTTCCTGCCACCTAGTTTCGACTTAATCACCGCGGTGCTCTTCCCGATACTGGTGCTGGCCTACAGTTTCAACCGCTTCGATTTTGACTACGCGGTCTTCGACATCAACTTGGAGGTGCTACCCCAAGGCAGCTTCGAGCGTAACGGCCGGTTGTTCTCTGACCCAGCGGAACGCGCGCTCTTCCGCGCAGGACTTAACTCGCTCCGCATCTTGTCACTAGAGGACCTCGGACTGCGACTCTGTGTGAATCTGTCCTTTTGCCACCGACTTGCGAATGTCATCGAGCTGTTGCTCCAGACCCGCGACTCGGACGCAGTGCACTCCTCCAAGTGGGATACACTGGCCAGGGTGTTCCCACCTCAACGCCGAGTCCCAAGACTGATCGCCGTTCTCTTCGCAGTCTTCGGGGTTTCCGTGGTCGTGCTCGCGCAGAGTGCAATCGCCACTTCCCAGGAGATCTGTGGGGCGTACCCGGAGTGTGTGGTGTACGCCTATCGTTGGAGGACGGAAGATGTCTGTCCATGCCGGACACTCGTGGATGTCTATCGCACACCACGAAACTTTGACGAATGGATGAACCCGAGGGACGTGACCGAGACGGTGAAGGCCCTCTCACGCGCTGGTGAGCTCCGGAATTTGCAGCTAATCAATCGTGCGCTTAGACGTCTCCCGGAGGAATTGCGAGGTTGCACCCACCTCGAGTACATGTACGTTATTATCTGGGAAGGACGCGACTAGGACGAATCTGGTGAGTGTGTGGTCTTTTGGGACTAATAGGGTTTTGGACGCGTTGTGATTGAAGCAGCTCATTAATTTACACTGAGACAGAGGCACTGCCGGCTTGGGCCAAGCAGTTCAAGAAGCTGGAATTCCTGTACGAGTTGATCTATTGCGCGATTGCGTAGCTGTGGACAGCTAGCTAACCAGTCGTCTGTGGTGATGTGGTGAACTAGGCACATTGAAGGCAAACAGCTTCGACCCGGGTTGAGTGACTTGCCGGATGATCTGTTTAGCGACATGCCCTTCTTGTCGCTAGTACACATCGGTCTACACCCGGCTCTTCCAAGTGTACCGGCCTTTACTGGGGTTCCCAATCTACGGAGTCTCACACTGGCGTGCCTCTTCTTGGTGCAAGAGCTCCCGTCACTCGATCGAATCCCCAAGCTGAAGTTGCTCGCGTTGCCGTGCATGAGTTCCCTGCGAACACTCCCGGATATGTCCTTACTGCAGCAGCTCGAGATGTTCTCGCTTCTGGGCAAATCCGTCTCATGTTGCAATGGCTTCTTTGGTGCGTGCGACCTGACGAACGAGTTTTGCGCTGGAAATCCTCTGCTGGGCACGCCTGCGGCAACCTGTCTCG
>JAADYJ010000639.1:0-17176 GCA_023338205.1 Halophytophthora polymorphica
GATGCCGTCCGCCTCCTTGAGGATGTCCGGCGTGGCGATCGGGTAGTCCTTCTTGGGGGCCGCGTGGATCGTGGTCAGCAGCTCCTCCGACAGCGTCTCCTCCACCTGGTAGATGGTGGCCTTGACGCCCTCCACCGACTCGAGGCCCTCCTTCACGGCCTCGGCCATGGTGGCGATGTGGTTGTAGCACGAGTAGTACACGATCGCGACGTTCACCATCTTGCTTGTTGTTGCTGTTGCTGCTTCTTGACTTGAGTCCGAGACTGGAGATTGAAGAATGACAGACAGCTCGGCCGCTGCAAGAGGATCCTTCCAGTCCAGCCTTCAGGGGGATTCGCCACCATAGGTGCGTGGATGACCTGAGCCGCCCCGAGCGAGACACGTGCGTGGCTTGACCGTGTGCTTTTCAAAAAGGAGCCACTCTCTTCCCAGGTTCAGATAACCACGCAAAAGCGCGTCGCTAGAATGCGTGACCTGTGTAATTTCATATACGTAGAAGACTGAACGATTTCCGACTGTATTGAGAAAGACCTTTCACAACGAATGCGCTCTCTATTCTCTATGCTCCGTGCGAAAGTAAAAGCTGATTAGGCAATCTCCGCCGAAAAGAGTGACGTGGCGGTCGACCTGGCTTTGGCGCGCTGCGATTGGCCCAATCCCCGCGATTACGGCATTATCGCCGACGCTGCCGCGCGCTCATTGGTCAGACGCCCCAGGTGCGACGGCGGAACACGCATCAAGTGACGTTGCCCACCTTCTCGAATCTGCAAACCGGGCCATGCCATGCCTGCCTCGCTTCCTCCACCCCGGAAGGAATCGCCCGGTATCGCCAAGCTCACTGCGTTGCCAAGCTGCCAGTGCCGGGTTTCTGCAGGCAACTCACGGCCAATTGCTTGCCTGCGCCTCCGTGGCGCGGTCTCTGAAGTGGGAGCCGAGGTTGCCACTCGAGCGTGGTGCTGCAACTTGAGCGGTACCGTAAATGCGTGGTGCTAACGTCACGTGTCGATTTCGCATCACCCCGAAACGACGCCAAGTGGCTTCAAAACCGCGCCATCATTGTCGTCCACGTCTCCTAGCACCACGTGCCCGTGCTTCTAGTAGCCTGCACTCGGGCGCCTCACTCGGCGTCCTGCGCGTCCTGCTCGCCCTGCAGCGCCGCCAGGACGCTCTCCACGTGGCGCGCATCCGCTTTGCCCACGACCTTGGAGAGGAACTCGCGCACCTGGTCGATGGCGAAGCTGGAGAAGGCGCGCACCAGCAGCTGCTTCATGGCGCGGACCTCCTCGTCCGTGGAGGCCTGGAAGCCGTCCTGCTGCTGCCAATTGGAGAGCTCCACCACGTGCTGCAGCAGGAAGGCCAGGGAGGACGCCTCCATGGCCACGGCCTCGCTCTCGCGCAGCAGCGCCGACATGGCCACCACCACGCCATTGGCGCTCTGTGGACGAGAGTCCTTGGGGGCGTCCGCGCAGGCGAAGCTGCTGGTGAGGAAGAGCAGCACCTGCTCGTCCTCGAGCGCGAGGTCGGCCGCCAGGACGTCGCGGAGCAGCAGCAGCGCGTCGTCGCCGTCGTTCGAGGCGCAGTAGGCGGCCAGCGCCGCCACCGACACCTCGGCCGGCAGCTTGTGCAGCAGCGTCACCACCAGCCGGCGCACGCGTGGGCCATCCGGGAAGGGCCCCAGCGTCACGAGCAGCGTGTGCAGCAGCCGCGGCGTCAGCGTCAGCGTCAGCAACGCCTCGGCGTCTTCCGAGGTGGCCACGGTGGCCAGCGAGTCCTCCACGAGCTGCAGCACGCGCGTCACGTGCTCCGGGCGCTGCGAGAGCCGCAGATACGACTCGAGGCACTGCGCGTCGAGCTCCAAGCCGCGGCCTTGCATCGTGTCGAGCGCCGTGCGGCCCAGTTGCGCCGCCGTCTCCCTCGGGTGCCCCCCGCTCGAGGCCTCGACGCTGCTGTGGGCCAGCCCCAAGGCCACCAGCGCCGGCCGTTCGCCTCGTACGACGCGGCCGACAGCGTCCAAGTACTCGGGCCGCTCGCAGTCCCGCGCGAGCGTGTTGAGATGGCGCAGCAGCGCGCGGAAGACGAAGCGCGTGGTTTTCACCTGCGCGCGCTGCATCTCGCCGCACCAGACGTGGAACTGGGCCTGGTCCCCCTGCTCCGCATACAGTCGCAGCAGGAGTGCGTACGTCATGGAGTTGAACACGAGGCGCAGCTCCTGCTGGCCGTCGCGCACCACGCGCTCGGCCAGCGCCGTGTCCTGCTCGTCCGCCGCGCGCTTGAGCACCGCGTTGAGCACACGCGGCGAGGGCGCGTGCGGCGCCTGCACGCGTCGGTGGAGACTCGCGACGGGCTTGAGCGCCGCCCAGAGCGTCGCCGTGGGCACGTCCTGCAGTAGCGCAGCCAGTCGCTCGCCCGAGACGGGGGAAATGGGCACGCGCTGCTGCGCAATCACGTCCAGGAGCTCCGCGCCGCGCTGCCTCTGCTCGCCGCGCTCGCAAGCCAGCACGACGGCGTCCCAGATCATGGCGAAGCGCACAAAGCGCCGCGGGTCCTGCATCTGCGGCGACTGCGGCTGCCGCAGGTGGTCGAACAGCAGCAGCGCGTGGCGCCACTGGCCCAGCTCGATGTACGCGAAGAGCGCCTGCCCGTACACGTGCAGCGTGGGCTCCAGCCCGTGCACCTTCATCTTGGTGAACACGCGCAGCGCGTCCTTGGGCCGCGCCGTTTGTCCGAAGGCCACAGCCACGATGGACTGGATGCGCGCGTCGCCTTCGAGCGCCAGAGGCTCCGTCGAGTCCGTACGCTCCTTGACAACCGCGTATCTCCTCAGCACTTCGTCCCACGCGTGGGCGCGACTGGCCGCCAGCAGGTAGCCGTGTGCGACGTCCAGCGACAAGCCGCAGTCGCCGTCGGAGCGGCCCAGGAGCTCCTGGAAGAGCTGCTCCGACTCGGCCACGCGAGAGCCGCAGGCCGTGAGCAGCGCCGCCAGGGACGTGGCGTTGGGCGCCACGCCGTGCGCCCGCATGCGAGCCCAGACACGCTGCGTCTCGTCAAAGTGGGCCATGCGCGCGAGGTTGCGCAGCGCGGCGTTGAAGACCGAGAGCGGCAGCGCCAGGCCCAGCGTCTCCATCTCGGCCAGGAAGGGCGCAATGTCGTCCGTGTAGCGCTTGGGCGGCGACGGCGGCGCGGCGTTCCGGTCGGCCAACTGGCCCAGCAACACGCGCGCTTGGTGCCACTGGCGCTCCTCGGCGCTCAGGTGCACGAGCTCCGTGTAGAGGGCCGTGGACAACTCGCTCTGCCGCGAGAGCAGCTCTTCTCGGAAGAAGAGCGCTTGTGGGAGGGACCGCGCGTCGATGGCCGCGGAAAAGAGCGTCGTGAGCGTCTGCTGCGTGTCTTCAGGCTGCATGCCGCCCTCAAAGACGTCCAGGAAGGACCGTGTGAGCTTCTTGGTGGCAGTAGGTTCCTTGCTGGCGATGCAGAGGCGAATGGACGCGAGGTGCAGTTCGGGTGACGCCTCCAGGCCGTGCGTCCGCATCTCCTCCAGCAAGTGCTTGGCGCGCATCCACTTGCCTTCCACGTGGCAGGCCGTCACGGCGTTCTCGTAAATGTCCAGCGACGGCGGCATGATCTCCACGGCCTGGTGCATGAAGTCGAGCACCTCGAGCGCCGTGCGCCATCGGCCGAGCTCGGCGCAGGCCACGGCCGCGTACTCGAGCGTGAGCGGCGACGGGGACACGCCGCGGTCGCGCAGACACTCGTAGACCTGCAGCGCGAACTCGCGGTCGCCCATGGCGTCGGCCACCATCACCAGCACCGTGGCTTCTTGGCCGTGCATGTCGGCGTGGACGTGGTGCCGCATCATGCTCGTCACGATCTCCCTGGCGCGCTGCTGCCGCGGGCCGGAGCGCTCCGGTTCGGACAGGAACGTCTTCAGCTCCTCGAGCTCGTCATGAGGCACGCCTGGGGCCTGGGACACCGGGGCGGAGTAGCCGCGGCGCTGCGAGCCATGGCCACTCAAGCGAGGATTCTGGTGGTGCAGGTGCTGGGCCAGGAAGGAAGCCGGCGTGGCGGCTGCTGTACTAGACGCCACACGCAGCGGGACGCCGCGTCGTGGAGCTGGAGATGTCGGCGGCGTGTCTAGACTGGTGCCAGGGGCGCACGCGGCGCGCAGCGGGAGCTGCAGCAGCCGCCGCGACGCGCGTCTGGACCGCCGGATCAACATGCGCTTCCTCTGCCTGTCGACTGAAAAATGGCCGAGGCCTGGTGGCCGCTCGATCACGTGTACCGGTATGGATATGCCCTTACCGGTACAAAACCGGTTTGGAACAGATGTGGTGTGGTCTACGTGTTACGAATGTGTGGACCACATATCCTGAACTTCCGGTGGTGCAACTTGAAGTTCCGTTTCCCGTGCTCCCTGGTATGTTAAATACACCTTGTTTGCTGAGCTCTTTCGCCGTGGGGCCAGGTATCTACGTGGAACTGGGGGCTGTGGGTGCCGAGGTGGTCTCTTCCTTCTTGGTCGCTGGCAGCGCGGCGGCGGGCGAGTTGGAGGCCGACGCGGTGGCGCTGCTCTCTGGCGTCACGAAGATGCGCGCCTTGTCCAGCTCCTGCATCATGCGCGTGTAGAGCTCGTCAGCGTTGAAGGCCAGCTGCTTGGCGGCCTTCCGCTTCTTGTACGAGATGCCCATGCGCAGCATGAACGCGTTCTCCTCGTCGTACTCGAGCTGTGCAAGCAGAACCACGGCGTACGTCACACGGTCAACCAACCCCAGAGCCACGAGCAAGGCCAACGTTATTCACAGCGGAGAACCAAGAGACGGATTCGTGGCTGCTGACCTCGATGGAAGGCGCCGTGCCACCCCACTCCTTCTTGTCCTTCTCGGTCCAAACCACCTTGGCCACGCGCACGCCGCCTTCGTAGTGGTGCGTTTCGTCCTGTGTCAAGAGCGAGAGCCAAAGGCCAACATCCTCCCTTCGTGTTAGATCCGCCAACACGCCGCGACCGCAACAACGCAAGCTGTAGCTGCTTCAAAGAGAAGGACGTACACTCAGCAGCTTCTTCCGCAAGAAACTCGTGAGGCTCTTGAGGTTGATGGGCGCTTTCCGCTCGATCTTGATAGTCACGACGCCCTGCGACTTGAAGCCGAGGTAGCGCAGCATGTAGAGCATGGCGCCGCCCATAAGGCCCCAGGCAAAAAGACTGAAGAAGAACCAGAGTCCCGGGTTCGCATACAGCATGACCTGCATAAAGTCCTTCATCCAGTCCACGTCCGTGACCGTCCACGTGCCCGTGATGCGGTCCAGCAGGTCGAAGGCCAGTGATCCGCTGAGCAGCATCTTGATGATCAAGAGCGTGGACGCGGAGCGCTCGTTGACCTCCTGCATCTCGCACAGCGTGCGCGTGTGGATGCGGATGGCCTCGTTCTGCTGGAACTCCTTCTCGTTCGACACGATGGCCGACATCTCGTTCAGTACCGCCAGCTCGTGGCGTGCTCCCGACATGTTCTTGTGCAGGTCCTTCACACGGCGCTTGAGCTGGTTGCTGAGGATCCCAAGCTGCAGTCGCTCGTAGAGACTGCGTCCTGCCTGCTCCGGCGGCTCTACCGGCACGACGGCCTCGTCCAGCGACTCTTTCAAGTAGCTCAGCGTCTCCTCCATGAGGATCACCTCCTTGGAGAGCACTGCAAGCCGGGTGCGGATGTCGCGCAGTCGGTTCGGGTCCTTCTCGGCCGTGTCGATGAGCTGGCGAACCTGCGCCATGTCGTCCACGATGATGAACATGCGCGCGAAGAAGTTCTGCGTGAAGAGGTTCATGGACTCGTACTGCAGGAAGCTGCAGAGCAGCGGCTCGTGGTGTCGGCTGTTGGGCCCCGCGATGAGGAGTCCGTGCGCACCAAAGACGAGCGTGTCGTGCTCGCTGATGTCAAAGGCGGCGCGGGTGTCGCCAATCACCTGCTTGAGCTCGTTCTCGTATTCGCCCTTGTCCATGTACTCTTCGGCCGTAAGGTGCGGCGTGATCTCGTTGGCGATGATGAGGTTGATCTTGTTCCTGCTGTCCGCTTGGCCCGAGAAGACGAGCCCCAGTAGCGAGCGCTGGTACGCCGAGAGCACGCTGTCGACGATCTTGGACGAGTCCATGTGCACGTCCACAAGCAGGCGCGAAAGGTGGTCGAGTGACACGTTGTCCTTGATACGGTCCATGATGGCCTCCACCTGCATGCCGTACAGACACGAGCCGGCGGCGGTGAGCGAGCAGCCGAACGTTTCTACTTGCACGACGCCCGGCGCCTCGGGGAAGTGGATGTCGGCCTCGAAGTTCACGTGGTTGGTCATGGTGTAGTCCAGGATGTTGATGGACGTGAGGCCCGGGTCCACGGAGATCTGCGTGCCGCTGGCGTTGTCGTCCACAATGGCCGTGAAGAAACCGCCTTGCACGCGCTCCGTGGAGCCCAGGTTGGCGTTGAGCTGCACCACCTGGTTGGACCCGAAGGGGATGTACTCGGCCACAATGAGCGAGACCGAGTTGAGCGTGATGATCTCGTCCAGTTGGTCGCGGATGCTCGAGTCGCTCACGCCGCACTCGTGCGCGCGATGCGCGTTGCTGAGCGTGGGCCGGCCGCCAAAGCGCAGGCATTGCGGGATGTAGGCGCTCGAGACGTACGAGACGTCCTCCGTCTCCGTCACGGAGGAGAGTCGTCGGTAGCCGCTCTCGTCGTCCACGAGCCAGTACTCCTCGCCGTCCCACTCGACGCGCAGCAAGTGCAGCGTCCCCGGCGCGTAGGCCATGTCGTTGACCGCGAGCTTGTCCGTCTTGCTGATCTTGGCCACGATCTCGAGGCCCTTCTCCGAGATCTGGAAGCACGTCACGGGCTGGTAGCTCTTGGACGAGAGCTTGAGCCCGTTCACGAGGTCCTCTTCACGCAGGAAGTCCATGTCCGACTTGCCTTCCTGCGAAATGTTGAAGTACTTGCGCTTGTTCTCGATGAGCTCCGAGGACGGCGCGTAGTCGTAGTCCAGCGCCTTGGACACGATGGCCTCGTAGAGCAGCACGAGCAGCGCCGGCTTGCGGATCCACTCCTCCTTGTCCGACGCGCGGATGGCCGGCTTGGAGTAGAGCGAGATCAAGTACAGCAGCCGGTTCTGGTTCTCCGTCAGCCCCGTGTCCTCCTCCACGTCGTCGTCGCTCTCGTCCTCCTCTTCCTCCTCTCCCTCGTCCTCCTCGCCTTCCTCTCCATCCTCGAGCTCCTCGGCCTCCTTCTCGTCCTTCTTGCCTGCTTCCGCCTTCTTGTCCTCCGACACTGTCGGGTTCTGGCCAACGTCCAGCGTGCAGCAGAGACAACGGGCCACTCAGACGCCCACACGGCCGTACAGAGCACCCAGAAGCGTGGCGTGCAGCCCAACACGTACCTGCATCTTGTCCTGGCTGCTCGAGGGCGTCCGTGGGCTCGGTCCTCGCTCCGAGTGAGCCGAACAGCGACGCTTGGAGCGGCAGCAGCAAATCCGCTCTCCAGTCGCTTCAACAGTCACAGCTCGAGCCTCTCCGGGTCTTCCATGCCTCCTACTCGTCCAAGTCTTCCAATCTCGGTCTACGTGAGGACAAAGGATGCAACGTCCGTATTCGCCAAGTGGAGCCTGAGGCCTGAGGCTCGACTACTCTACGGGCGGAGGTTGGCTAGACTAGGCTCTGGCTGTGGCCACACTACGAGAAGCAGAGCGCCGTGTGGCACAGCGGGCAGTTCTTCTGGTCGCGCACCTCGGCCTCGATGCTCGGGTGGCGGCAGGCCTTGCACATGTGCGTGCGCTGGTCCAGGATGGAGGCGCCCGTCATCATGCAGGTCGGGAAGGGGCGACTGCAGCTCTCGCAGCGCGTGGCCCACTCCTTGATGTAGTTGCGGCACTGCGGACACTCGTGCGGCCGCGTGGACGGGTCCTGTGGCCGAGTGGTCGTGAAAATGTGCAGCGCCAGCTCGCTCATGGCCTGCAGCTCCTTGTCGTCCAGGCCCGGCAGCGTCTCGAGCTTCACGAAGGCCTTGGAGCACTGCTCGAAGTGCTTGGTGTAGAAGGCCGCGAGCGCGATGAGCGAGTAGATCTCGCGCTCCTCCAGGATGTCTTCGTAGGCCGCGAGCTTAAGACTCGTACGCAGCGCGCGCTCCATGTGGCCGCCGTAGAGCTGCCGGTGCGCGAGGAGGTAGAGGTGGTAGGCCTCTGCGCCTCGCCACGGGTTGTCCAGCGCGCGGTTCTCGCCCGTCGCGGCGTCATGCTGCACCAGACTCTCGAGCGTCTGCGCCGTCACTTGGGCCGCCGTGGAGGCCTTGGTGGCACCCGTGAGGCCCGAGACGTCCAACATCTTCTTGCGCATGCGCTCGACCTCGAAGGCCGCGAGCACCTGCAGCTTCTTGGCGCGCAGCGGGTTCTTGCCCACGTCCTTGGCCAGCTTGGCCAGCAGCTTGGCGGCCTCCGTGCTCTTGTTGGCGCGGCGGTAGAGCTCAATGGCCTGCAACGTCTTGCCCGTCACGAGCAGGTGGCTCGCGTACTTGGTCAGCACGTTCTCGATCTGCGGGAAGTGGAACTCCTCCGCGAGCACCACGGCGCGCTCCCACTCGTTCAGGAGTACGCACGAGTCGATGGCGCTCTTGACGTCGCCCATGCGCACGTAGGCGTCCACGGCCGACTGGCACAGCCCCGCGCGCGTGAACTTGACGGCCATGTCCCGCAGCAAGGGCGACGACTCTGGGAGCTCGCTCACGAGCGCCTCCAGCTGGTTAAAGTCCCCCAGCGCGTAGTAGCAGTGCGCGAGCGCGGCCGTGTTCTTGGCCTGCGCGTAGTACTTGATGGCCTTTTCCCACTTGTGGCGGTCGGCAAAGTACTCGCCGATCTGGGTCCAGGCGTGCGTGAGCAGCGCGTCGTTGCCGCCGCCCGACTGCACGAGCTGCACGACGCGAAACCAGTCGCCGAGCCGCTGCCGCAGGTCGATGGCCAGGTCCTTCCGGTCCATCTTGCGGTACAGCGCCTCGGCGTCGTCGAACTGCTGGAAGTAGGCGGCCACCTCGGCCTTCTGCTTCGTGCGGTCGTTGAGTAGCTGCAGCCGCTTGACGTACTGGATGCCGCTGTAGTCGCCGCACTTGACGAAGCCGCGCTCGGCCATGCCAAAGTCCAGCTGCTCGAGCGCCGCCTCGGCCAGAAGCGACCAGAGCCGCGGGTGCGGGTGGTCTTGGATGTACGCGCAGGCCTCGGCCAGCCCGACGTTGTCCAGCAGCGCCTTGGCGTCGCGAAGCGAGCGTGTCTGGAAGTCCAGCACCATGTGCTTATCCGGCTGCTCCGGGTTGGCCAGGATCTCGTCCAGAAGCGCCGCTTTCACCTGCAGGTCGCGGTACTCGCACAGGTAGCCCGAGGACGAGACGGGCTCCTCGGGCTCGAGGCCGCGGTAGACGTACATGCGGGCCTTCTCCATGACCACGAAGAGCTCCGGGTTGTCCTGCGCCCAGAGGAGGTCCCACGCGTCCTTTTTCTCCAAGCTCAGCATCTTGCCCTGCGTCGTGTTAAGGCTCCCGGCGCTGCCCACCTCCATGATCGTGAGCATGCTGTTGATGTCGATGACACTCAGGAGCGTCGAGTTGCAGTTGAGTGCCAGGAACTGCGGCCGGCAGTTCACGACGTACTTCATCTCGAGCGAGATGTGCGGCAGTGTGAAGCAGTGGACGAGCCCGCTGGCCCGCGCCGCCACGATCCAGCTCTCCGAGGCGCAGATGGCACAGATCGGGTCCTCCAGCTCGCGCGCCACGTAGCGGAAGTGCTCCACGTCGTTGCCCTGCGTCTCGTCAATGTAGAAGACCTTCTCGCGGCCGCCGCCGCGCTGCAGCAGCTGCGAGATGGTGCTCACGTCCACGGCGTTCGGGTTGCTGGCGCTCTGGCCGAACACGAGGCCCGTGAGCTTCGCGCTCGAGTTCCGGTACTGCCACACGTAGATGGCGTCTGTGGACGCGGCCACAATGTGCCGCGGCGTCATGTCCACGAAGAGCGGCTCAAAGTCGAGCACCTTGGACTCGATGGGGGACCCGATCGTGTCGCACAGGATGAGCTGGTACTGGATCTCCCTGAAGGCGCCGTAGTCGTCGCCCCCGTGGTGGCTCGGGCCGCTCCCGTCGCCCACGTCTTCGTTGTAGACCTTGGTCACGAGCACGCAGTTGTCGCCCGCGGCCTTGATGGCCAGCAGCCCGCGGATGTACTTGGTCCAGCGCTCGTCCGCCTTTGTGTCCCAGAAGACGACGCAGTTCTCCATCTGGTCCGGCCGGTTGTACGTGTACACGAGCGTGTGCGCGTAGAAGCCCCACTTGTAGGCCGGCCGGATGTTGGCAAAGTAAATGTGCGAGTCGACGGCCAGACAGATGCGCAGGCCCGAGCCTTCCCACGCCAGCGCCTCGATGCGACTGCCCGGCACCCGTAGAGAGCGCAAGTGGCGCCCGAACGGGTCGTAGAACTGCACCACGTTGAACTCCTTGGGCGGCTCCGTCTTGCTCGCGCCCACGTCCACCTGCGTCCCGGCCAGCGCCAAGACGCTGCCGTCGTTGTTCCAGCGCACCTGGGCCAGCTCTATGCCCGTGTCGATCAGCACGGCATTCTCGTCGAAGCGGCCGCGCGTGATCTGCACTTTCCCGTCGCGGAAGGCGATGGCGAGCGTCGGCGCCTCTTGGCTGATGTGGCCCTCGACGCCGTCGTACCAGTGCACGCCGATGATCTTGTAGTCGCCGCCGCTGAGCGCGTCGACGGCGTAGAGCGTGAGGTTGCTCACCTTGTTGCCCGTGGCGTCGTGCACGGCCACTTCGCCGTCCTTGGTCACGAAGAGCAGCGACTTGCCGTCCGGCGCCCACTCCACAAAGGCCAGCTGTGTCTTCATCTCCTTGCCCCAGAGGCGATTGCCGTCCACGGAGCCCACGATCACGGCGCCGTCCTCGTACGCGATGCAGATCTTCTGGCCGTCCGTGGTCCACTTCATATCGCGCACGACGCTCTTGTTGCGGTTGTTGATCATCTCCTCGTACCACATGCCGCGGTGCAGCACCCAGACGATGATGAGCCCGTTCTCGTCGCTCGTGGTGAGCTTCTTGAAGTTGGCGTTCCACGTCGCGCACACCACGGCGCCGTTGTGGCCCTCCAGCGACTGGTTCATGGTCAGGTTGCTGGCCGCCGCGATGCCGCGCGGGCCTTTGCCGTCCGCCTGCGCCGCCGACTCGAGCCGCAGCACCTTGAGCAGCCCGTGCTGCCCGCCGCACGCGATCCAGCCCTGCTCCGAGTTCCACGACGCGCACCGCAGCTTCACATTGTTCGGGATCGCGATCTTCTTGCTCAGGAAGATGAACATGGCGGCCTCGTGCTCCTGCAAGCAGACCTCGCGCTCTCGCCTCGCCTTCTCGCCTACCGACGAACTGGGACCTCGCGCCGCCCCCACGCAGCATCAAAGCCCGAGGATCGCACGGCAGCCGAAGCGGCGCGGCCTTTCAACTCTTTGCCTTCTCCTGTAGGGGTGTCGCTCTCGCGCCAACTGGCCACCCAGCGCTAGCCAGGCACCACTAGCGTCTTGCGCGCATGCACCTGCGGCCCCTGCGTGTGCGCAGGCCGCCTCCTGCGCCACGGACAAGCGTCTTTGGCGCTACTTCCGCCCGCATCTTGGTGGTCTGATCGCCGGGACGTCTGGTTCAGTTCGACGTGGAAGTGATGATGTACCTCTCTATTCGCATCGCGGGTTGCGCGGTGTTGTTGGCTTGCAAGGTATGCAAAGAGGGAGGGGGCGTGAGGCCAGCGACACGCGGCCACTTCAAGAGAGTACTGTAGCATGTTTGTTGCAGCGGACAATACAACAGGCAAGTTGGAATCGGAAAACACGCACCGTGCCTTGTAAAATTGTGCCCCCTCGTTTTTTCCCGGCGAGCCGTCTGGCTGATGCCATCAAGGGATGGTGATGGCGGGCGTGAGAAGCGCATCCGGGCCGTCGAAAGCGCCAAACTGCCACGAAGGACAAGCGCTGCGGGCAGATAGTATCTGCCAGATACAAGCAGCCACGACGGCCAAGCTGCCACGACGGCCAAGCTGCCACGACGGCCAAGCTGCTGCTGTGGACGACAGGCTGGCGGGGCTCTGGACAGGCTGGTCGCGACAAGCTGGCGACCAGTCAGACGTGAGGCGGCGAGCCGTCCGTAGCCCGCGCCCTAGTCTTCCGGCGCCGCAGCCAGCGCTTCCGTCTCGGTTGAATGGTTACGAACGGCGCGTGCAACCGAGAGACACGGGCGACTGGCCGGCTGGCTCGGTGGCGAGACGCACGGAGCAATAGGCCCGGCCTGGCCTATTAGGCCGACTCGGGCTCCACGCCGCGAAGCAGACGGAAACCGGCTCGGGCGCCAGGCGCGCGGGTCCGCCGGCACTTTTCGGCGTGATGCCTGACGGCCCTGCATCCACCGGGAAGTCGGAAGACGATTGAAGAATACGGGCGGCCGCCCCGCTCATACTTGCCTGACGGGGGCACTATTGCAGGCACCGCAGTACGCCCGTCGCTTGCGTTTCGCATATTTCGCACATCAATTGACCAATCACGGCGCGCCAACCACAAACTTTTCACGAACTAAAATGCCAGCTGGCGCTGGCGCCCAGCCACAGCTGGCGAAACGTTTGCTGCAAACGTATGCAATGTTACAGGTAATGCGAAACCAACAGGTCGGGAAGAGCCACTTGCAGTTCCTGAACATATCCTTTGTAACAAGGAATGCGGTTACACGGGGAGTGAGTAAAGGATAGGGCCTGACGCGCCGAGGATTGTTTTCGGCGTAAGCGAGTGGTACACGGTGCCACCTCCGGCTCCTCTCGTTCCGCCACAGATTGCGCCCGCACTGGGCCCCACTATGCCATACTGGGCGCCAGTCAGTCCGCCCGGCTCGACCCGACCTCGGCTCGCTCGCTGGGCGCTATTGAGGAAGTTTCCGTCCGAGCGCCAAGCACAGAGAGCCCGCAAGCGAGCGCGCACTCTTGTCTGCGTAGTGGCCGCCCGAGCTCCCGCGCTGCAGGACGCCGCCCACAGAGCCCCACATCCCCCCCCCGCTCCCCGCGCAAGCAGCAGCCGACGTGCGTTTCTCTCTCTGCGCCTCCGTGTCCCGTGTTTCCCCCCTCCTGCGACGGCGAGGGGGGTATTTTTGCGCGCTCCCGTGCAATAGCCAAGTGCAGGAGCTCACTCTCGCGCTGTGGCTGCTGGATATAGCGGTTGTGTTGTGCGCAGACCCGAGTTCCGCCCGGTAGCAGTCAGATTGGGCGTGTGTAGCCTCATCCCCTCCCCCTTTTCCCTTCGCACTCCGCCATTGTTGACGATGGGGAGTTCCGCCAAGGCCCGCCGCGCCGCTGAGGCCGCGCGCACGTCTTCGGGCAAGATCCTGCGCTCCGGCGTGCAGGCCATGCGCACCGTGACGGCCACCGCGGCGACCAAGGCCACGGGGCTGACGTCGCGCGTCTCGCTGCGGCCGCTGGTGATCGGACTGCTGCTGCTGGCGCTGCTCTTCCTGGGCATCACATGCCTGGGCAAGTTCCAGCTCTGGATGACGGCGGCGGGGCTCTTTATGGTAGCCATGAGCGTGGCCAGCGCCGTGCAGGAGTTCCAGCTGCCCAAGACGGTGCAGTCGTACCAGGACTTCCTGGACGAGGAGATGGAGCACTGCGGCACGAGCATGGTGACGCTGCCGCACCTGTCGCCCGTCAAGGCCAGTCGGCTCGCCCCCGCTCCCGCCTCGGCCTCGGCCACGCAGCAGCAGATGGCGCAGGAGCGCGCCTCGAACGAGTCGCTGTCGTCCATGGCGCTCAACATTGCGTCGCCGGCGATCCTGAGCCCCTCAACGTCCAGTTCCGTCGCTTTGACGGACTCGTTTGCCGCGTCTTCAGTGCAGCAGAAGCCGTCGACGTCCAGCCGACGACAGAGCGAGGACATTGGCGCGCTGGAGTCGGCCGTCTCGCCCGCCTCCGTGAACGCGTCGCGTCGTCGCAACAGCAACAGCTCGAACGAGCTGAGCAACAAGCTGGACGTGCTGCACTGCGGCACGGTGATCGACATCCAGGGCTCGCGTGGGTTCATCATCCCGCACGACCTGCGCGTGGAGGAGCCCACGGCCAAGACGCAGGTCAAGCTGTCCCGCATCAGCGCGGCGGCGGCTAGTCGCTCGTCCAAGCAGCAGAAGATGCCGCTGGTGATCCCGTTCAGCCTCGCGGAGGAGCCGAGCGCTGCTCGCCAGGAGATCGCCGTGGGCAAGACGGTGGAGTTTGCGTACTCGAAGGCCGCAGGCAGCAGCGACGCTCGCGCGTCGGTGCGCGCACGAAACGTGACGCCCGTGCCGTCAGACGACGGCATCCGGAAGAGCCGCTCGGCCTTGCAGTCGTGCAAGCAGGCGCGCGAGGTGTCGTTTGCACGCGCCATGGAGGAGCTCACGATGATCTCGCCGCGCAACGTGCCAGTGAAGCACTGCGTGGACCTCATCAAGTACGCGGAGCAGCTGGACGACCACGACGCGCCCGGCGACCAGTGTATTTAGACCGGCACGCCCGCGCACAGACAGACACCCCCGTGCGTGGCTTGCTGTCGAGCCGACCCCAGCCAGTCCCATCCGTCCGCGGTCGCCATTGCAGTGACCAGGACGACCACGAGCTCGTCTCGCCGCCAGAGACCAGAAGAGCGTAGTATGAACTCCCAAGGAGGGCTTGGAGCCCCTCGCAACAACGAAGAGCCACGCCACAGCCCAGTGTCCGCCAGTCGTTGCCACCTCTCCCAGTGCTACAAGCGCTTCAAGCGCTTGAAGTGGGTTGATGTGTCGCGTCACAGATTTGCTGCAACTCGAACGAAGGTGGGGCTAGTCACAGTTGCAGTCGGCGCTGGCCATACCAGCGCTATCGTGCGTCCAGACGCTGTGGCGCCACGCCCAGCACGGCTTCAGGGCACGTGGCAGGCGGACGTCCCCATGCGTGGACTGCTTCTTCTGGCCCTAACAGGTACAGGCCAGCGCCGTCATGGACCCAGCCGCCTTGCAGCCACAGGGAGGCGTTCGAGGTGGCTAGGCCGTGGATGGCCGCACGCCATGACGTCAGTCAGTCGCCTTCGAGTGCGAATTTTCAGGCGTTCTCTGGCCAAGAAGAGAAGGAGAAGGAGGAGGATGAAACGGCGACAGCTTCTTGTGGCTCTATTCCGTGGCGGCGCGGGCCAGAATGGCCTGCAGGGGGCCCGAAGCCGTGGCCAGCGGCGTGTCGCCGTCGTTGTCGGCCACGTCGGCCAGCGCGCCGTGCGCCACCTACAGCAACAGCGAAGACGAATACCGGTACGTATCTGCATGAGCTCATAGAGTTCCTCAGTGCAATACTTGGCTGGGCTCGCTAGCCAACGTACCAGCAGCGTGGCCATCTCCTCGTGCTCGCAGCTGGCCGCATAGTGCAGCGGCGTCATCCCGTCGGCGTCCTGCAGACCAGAATACGAAACATACCCGCTTGGCGTGAGCTTGTTGTCGTATTCTACCACAACTTTGCGTGGCATGCCGTGCCGTACCTGGACGTTCGGGGACGCCTTGCGCTGTAGGAGCTCCTGCACCACGGCCGTCTGGTCGCGATCCACGGCCCAGTGGAGCATGGTGCGGCCTTCCGAGTCCTGGTGCCAGCAATAGCGACAGTGGACAAGCAGTGCGTCAATCCTCCGCCCCGCGATTCTACGACTACTACGTCTACTACATGCAGACGGGAGGTGCTTCCTCCTCCTCCTCTTCTTCTTCTTCTTCTTCTACCTGTGCGTCCAGCTTCGCGCCTTCCGCCAGGGCAGCGGAGAGCGCCGCCATGTCGCCCGTGCTGGCAAAGTGGAACACGTCCTTTTTCACCTTCCACTCCTCCGTTGTCCTAGCAAACCCCACGAAAAGCCCGCAGTTCCAGCCAACAATCAGTTGTGTTCTACCACAAAACAGCAAGGTGGATACATGTATACAGCACCAAGACAACAAACACGACGTACATGTCGACTTTCGGCATGCTCACGGCACCAGCCATAGAGATGGAGTTGTCCAGCGACACCACCTCACTTGTGGCCTGAGGCGCTGAAGCTCCGGAAGCTCCGCGCCACTGCGTGGGCCCACGCACGTCGAACTCGTCAAAGAGGTCCTGCACCCAGTTCACATACTGCTGCTTGGCCACGTCCTGCTCCATGTCGCCCAGCGCCTTCCAGCTCTCCCTATCCACGCAGACACCAGTGAGTTCTCCCGCGTTTTGCCAGCGACTGCGAGCCAGTGGCGGGTTCTACAGCTCGTAGAACGCACCACTTGGCACTGGCGATCATGTCCACTGCTGACGGCTTGGCCACGCTGCACGAGCCGAAGTGCGCTTGCTTGTAGAAAGCGTACAGCGTCAACCGCTGTGGTTGGCAGCGCCGCGAGAACGGCACGGATACAATCGTGAGTCACGACGCCACGCGGGCCCCTTTCCATCGAGAAACTGCAGCTTACCTGCTCGTTGGAGAGCTTCTTGTTGCCCCGCGCCGCCACAAAGTCCACGGCCACCTGGAACTTGGCGTCCAGCTCGCTCATGCCGTGCTGCAGCGCCCATCAGTAGCCACAGACAGCGCTCGCATCAGCAACGTATCCCCGCATACGACCACCAGAAGCAGCCAGACGAACGCGTTCGCACCTTGGTCATGTAATCCTCGAGCGACGCCGTGCCCGCCGAGCTCTCGTGCCGCACCTTCTTGTGGAAGAAGATGCGGTGCAGCAGCAGCGGCACCGCCACGGCGCCCACGGCCGCGCCCGCGAGCCGCAGCCACGTCATCTCCGCCGTCTCCTCCGCCGACATATAGCTCCCTTGGTTGTCTGCGCTGGCGCTCTCAAGTGAATACGTACCGTCTTTCTGGTACAGCGACATTAGCTCATTATTTGGGCTCCTGCTTCATGCTCGGAATGGTCACTCGCGCATTTCCGTGGGCAACCGCTTCGTGCAGCCTTCCCTCGCGCTTTCCAGGGCCGCAGCGCCCAGCGCATGCGCACGTCTAGTATCTGCGTGTCTGTATGTCTGTATCCCCCCTTCGAGGCGTTGACGCCGTGCAGGACGACGCGGAGCCGAGCTCACTTACCGAGTCGGCCAGCTCCACGCCGCCCTTCCTGCACGTTTGTCTGCGCGTCTGCACCTCACA
>JAADYJ010000640.1:0-17139 GCA_023338205.1 Halophytophthora polymorphica
AGGTTCCAGTCCTTTGTGCATCCGAAATCTTCGACAGTATTGTATGTGTGCCTTTCCAGTGTGGTCCGCGTTGCTGACTCTTGTGCTTTCCTTTTGCTTGTTTACAGAGCTCGGATGAAAGCGACGACGAGGACGAAACCGGCAAACTCGACGTGAAGCTCAAGTTCCCGGAGACATCGAGCGCGGCCGTGTCTCGCTGGTTCTCGGGTAACAAGCTGTTCGACAGCGTGGACGAGAATGACTTGACGATGGCGATGCCTGAGATGCCAAAGACGGATAAGGAGATCCGCCACGAGAAGCGCAAGGCTGCTCTTGAACGCAAGGAGCGTCGCGCCAAGAAGAAGCTCAAGAAGGAGGAGAAGGAGTACGAGCTGGAGTTTGGCACGGAGTTCGAGGTCGCCGATGCGTCTGCGGCTGATGAAGACGCTATCATGGAGGAGAGCGACGACGAGGCCACTGCGGAGAAGAAGGAGCTAATTCGTTCGGGCATGGGTGTGGCTCTCAAGAGCGACAAGTCTTCGGCGGACGAGAAGTTCGAGGTGGTGGCCGCCTCTGCGGACGAGGTGGATAACGCTCTGCCGGTGCTGGACGACCGCAAGTACGACTCGGACCACGAGGACTACGACGCGGAGGACCACGCCAAGACCATGGCGCTGGCCAGCATGATGGTGCAGAAGTCTAAGGCCAAGGACATGATCGACGCGAGTTACAACCGGTACGCATGGAACGACTCTGCAGCGCTTCCTGACTGGTTTCTGGACGACGAGGAGAAGCATTACCGGCCGCAGCTGCCGATCCCGAAGAACGTGCTGGCGCAGATGAAGGAGCGCTTCATGGACATGGCGACCAAGCCCGTGAAGAAGGTGGCCGAGGCGCGCGGGCGCAAGCAGCGGCAGCAGCTCAAGAAGCTGAAGGCGGCCAAGAAGAAGGCGACGGACATCGCCAACCTGCCCGACATGTCGACGCGCGAGAAGCTCAAGGCCATCGACAAGGCCATGAAGGGCGCGCAGGCCAAGAAGGAGAACAAGGTGTACGTGGTCTCGACGCGCGGCGGCCGCTCATCCACCAAGACGGCAGGCGGCAAGAAGGGCGCCGGCGGCAAGGTCAAGCTGGTGGACCCGCGCATGAAGAGCGACAAGCGCAACGCCGTGATGCGCGCCAAGCGCGGCAAGAAGCGCAAGAGATAAGCTGCGTTTGGCTTGTCTGCTTGCGCTCTCTCATGTGCGTGCACCCGCGCGCGCCCAGCCAGTTTTTGCCGGCCTTCCTCGTCTGGACTCGCCATATAACTTATGCTAAACACGAGCGATGTATCATGGACGTCATTGTTTCGCTGGTTCTTCCGTTGTCGGATCCGTTGTCATCGTGGTCCACGGCATGAATGACACGAGTCTTCCCGTAGCTCAGGTTGCTCGTTGCTCTCGCCATTCCCAGGCTTCGTGCTGCAGCGTCGTTCTGCTTTGCGTGTGCGCCGAGGTGGCGGCGGAGAACGCTGAGCGTTCCTTGGCGTCGCGGTGTAAAAAGTAGTACGGCGTGGTCGGGTTCTTGCGCTTCTGCGGGCTCTGGCCGGGCTGCTGCGGTCGCTGCGCCCTCGTGGGGCTCCGTGCTTTGCTGGGCGAGACAGCAGCGCGGGGGTTGCCAGCCGTTGGCTTCGGCTGCAGCACGCGTTGCTGGTACACGAGCTCGCTGATCTTGTTGAAGCTGCAGACCGGACAAGGCGTCTCGCTGGCGCCGCGCTTGAACTCCCGGGCGAAGGCCTGCTTGGTCGCGAACAGCGGCAGGGGCAGCGCGTTCATGCGCTTGTCAAACTCGGGCAGCAGCTCCTCCTCGAAGACGCGCTTGGGGAAGAGATGGCCGCACGTGAAGGCCTTGACGTGCGTCTCGAGCGGGTCCGTCTTGCCCAGCGCCTGCGCAGAGTGCGGCGCGATGGGCACCACGGCGTGAGAGAGGTCGTTCTGCACCACGTTCTCCTTCACCAGCTCCAGCAGTTGCAGTGTGGACGACCTGGCCGGGCTGGAGACGCACGAATCGGCCGAGTTGCTGCCCTCCTCCGCATCTTGCTTGAGCAGTGAGACGCACACGTGGAAGAGGAACTGGCCCGAGAAAGGCAGGCGGTGGCATTTGCGCACCCACTCCTTGTCTCGATCGTCAAACCTGCCGCCAGCCGCCGCAAGTGGAGCCCCACTGAGCGCAGTCGCGGGCCCAGTAAAGGACTCGACGCCCAGGATTGAGTCCACGACCTCCGAGAAGAAGATATGCCCCAGCAAAGACGCCACGTGCACGTACACGTCCGGGTCGATTAAGAAGACCTCGAGCGTCGTGCGCTTGAGGCCGTACTCAAACCACTTGACCAGCAGCCGCGCCAAGATGGCCGCGCGAACCTGCTCCGCAATGGCCTTGGTGCTGTGGCTCTGCACCACGAGCGAGTTGAGTAGAGCCAGCAGCTCTTCTCGCATCTGCTCCTGGAACTCCGACTCATCCGACCTCGCGCTGCTCACCGAGTCGTCCGAGTGCTGGCGACGACGAGCCCCAGGGCCGTCCGAGCCCTCAACCGCAGCACTGGTGAACACGGACGACGGCGCCGAGGCCACGGACATGGAGCGCCGCGTCTTGTGCGAGTGCAGCCGACACTCCAGCGCCTCCACGAGTTCGCCGTGGGCCTCATAGATGCAGGCTGCAGCCGTCCAGTTCTCAAAGTCCACACAACGCGCTACCATCGTGGGCGGTCGATACTGAGTCGCCAAGGCCTTCATGAGCATCTCCAACTGCTCCTGTGAGTACTTGTCGTCGTCGTCTGCCAACTGCCGTGAGCAGCACCCACCGTCGCCGTTCACTCGCAGGAGGAGCGTTAAGAACAACTCCACCTGCTCCTCCGATGTGGTCCGCATAAACTCGGACGTGGCCACGTCCGAGTGCACGTTGGGCTGGGCCGTCGCGCTCTCCTGGGCAGCGGAAGCAGCAGCAAGTTGACCTCTGCCTGGTCGTGTCGGGTCGATGCTGTCTGCCAGCCGCCTGCACAACGCCATGGAGATCGTCGCCACGTTCCGCAGGACCCAATCGCGATGCTGAAGAATTGCTGGTGGGTGGGCCAGCAAGACTTCCACTTCCACGTCGATGGGGAACGCCCGCAGGATCAACCGGCTCGCTGGTGACGCGAGCGCAGCGGCATGGCCTGAAGCAAGTAGCGAGTGAACGGCTTTGCTCGAGACGAAGGACGCCAGCCCGGCTTGCACGATCTTCTCGAGCACTTGCGGCACCTCTTGGCGTCTCGTGGCCACGAGGATGGCCTTGTCCACGTGCTGCTGGGACAGACAGAGGTCCACAATGTCCGTGGTCATGTAGTCCCGGTTCGTCTCCAGGAACTCCACCAGCCAGGCCTCGCGTGTCTCCTCTTCCAGCGGTTCTGTTGGCAGAGGTACTGTCGGTCCGGCCTCGGCATCCAGCGACGCGTCCCTCTGCAGTTGCTGCTGCAGCACCAACTCCACGAGTAACAGCGCCACGCGCCGTCTCTCACCCGCATCGTAGACCGAGTCGCGCACAGGCTTCGCCAGCACGTGTCGCGCGTAGTCAATGGCGTTTTGCGCGCCACCGATGGCCGTCAACTGCTCCACGGCGCTGGAAGGCATGACACGCGAGACCTCGAACAGATCGCGCACCCAGTGCACGAACTGCGCATCGGCCGTGGCCGTGCCGTCGACCACGCTGGTGTACAGCGTGTTGGCCACCACCTGGCAGAGCGACGCCATGTCGATGCCCAGCGCGTAGCCAATGGACAAGGCGTCGCGCAAGGCGATGGAGCGCCCGCACAGCGCCTTGAAGAGCGCCAGACGCGACCACTGCGGCCGACACTCGTACACGTGGTGCTTGGTCTGCAAGATGTAGATGATCTCCGAGTCGCTGGACTGTCCGGCACCGCCACCTGCCGCGCCAGTGCCAGAGCGCATGAGGCTGCGTGCTGTGCTCTGCTCCACGCGCTCGATCCTCTCGTTGCCGTGCAGAGAGAGGTAGTGCACAATGTGCGCCGTCCCGACGTCTTCGTCCAGGCCTTGGTGCGACGGGAGGGACACCCACGTCGAGATGGTCTCGTTGGTCGAGGCCGAGCGTCCTTGCAGTAGCATCAGGTCCGACGAGCAGTACGTGAGGTCCACGTCCAGCACCTCCTCCTTCTCTTCGTCGTTCGCGGTCTCGTCTTGGTTGCTCGCGTCGTCGCTCTGGTATGATCCAGCGGTCGAGAGCAGGTCCGGCACGTCGTATTCACCCTTGAGCCGCCAGTGGAAGTTGGAGTAGAGGTTCGCGCGCCGCTTCTTGCGGTCGTAGAGCGCTAGCGACGACTCGGACGACAGCAGCCCGTTGATGGCATAGAGACACACGTGCGGCGCGTTCTTCTTGATGCGCTGCGGGCGGAAGTCCGCGTCCTCCAGGAAGTGCTGCGGGAACGTCTTGACCACCAACTTCGGCGTCTTGTGGGCTCCAAACGGGCTGCCACCACCGCTCGTCGTGGTCGTGAAGCTCGTGCTGCCCGAGGACACTTTGCCTTCCGCGGTGGTGACAGTAAGACCGGAGGTCGCTTGCTGCTGCGTGGGCTGCTGCTTCTTTGGCGACGTCTTGGCCCGCGGCTGGAACTTCTTCTCCAGCACGACGCGGTAGTACCGCACCACGCCTTCTGCCACCTTCTGTCCGTCGTCGTCCTCCTGGCTTTGCGCCTTGACCAGCATGGACGTGCGGCGCTCTTTGCGGAAGTTCTCGTGCAGCAGGTCGACGCTGAGGATGACACCGGCGTTGGCCAACTCGCAGCGACACTCCTCGGCGTTCTCCTCCACGTTCACGATCGAGATGAGGCTTTCGGAGCCGCCCACGAGGCAGTAGTTCTTGCCGTTGAGCGAGCGCCACCAGCGCACACACATGATGCGGCCGATCCCGGGCGCGAACTCGAGCGTGCTCATCTGCTCGTCGTCGCCCGCTACCTGCGAGTGGTACCGCGCGCCGTTCATGCCGCCGTACTCGTTCGTGGCGCGGAGATACGAGGCCATCTGCGCGTTCATGGCTGCCTGGTGGACGCTCAGGAGCTCGCGTCGGTGCGACGTGGGGCGGTACGTGGCGTCCAGCATGGCGCGGCGCTGCCGCGCGATGAGCGTGAGCACGGGCACCAGGTGCAGGCGGTTCTTGCGGCTGGACAGGCCCGCCAGCCAGTCGCCTTCTGGGCTGAACTCGAGCGCCGTGAGCCGCTCCGCACGCCCGGCTTGCTGCTGCTTGGGCGTGGAGCACACGGGGAAGCGCCAGAAGCGCGCGCGCTGGTCCTCCTCGATGGTGCGCAGCAGCAGGAAGTTGGTGCTGGCGGCTGCGGCAGACGGCGTGGCTGGGGACGGAGCCGCGGCGCTGCCCGTGCGCGTCGGCTCGGCCTCTTCCGAGATGGCGAGCGCCAGGAGCTGCTTCTTCTCCAGCGTGTGCAGCGCCATGCACGCGATCTGCAGCTGCAGCGGCGCGTCGGGCGTCGCAGTGGACGGTGCAGATGCATTGCTGTCGTCTGCGCGCGTCGGCGTCGCTGGGAAGCCGAAGATGCGGCGGATCTTGAAGAGGTTGCTGCCGTCATGAGCGCTCGCCATCTTGCTGGGCTTTGCGATCCGGAGACTACGAGCCTGGAAGCTGGGCGCGGGAGGTACAGCAGCGTCTCGCCTAAGTTGCGTCTGGGCTGTTCGCCTGAGCCGATTCGCCGAGTTCGTGGAGATAGCGCCTAATGACCTTTCTGGGTGGACTTGGTTGCACGTCACAGATATACTTACCCGGGATTGAAAGGTGCGCCCCGAGCGAAATAGGTACTGTAGTTAGCTGAGTAAGTGAATGTGTTTTCTCCCGCGCTGTTAGAATCTTGTATCAGCGCTTCCACGATGCACTTACACGAGAGAAAACGGTGCGTTTGGTGGTCATTCCGCCTCACAGGTGGCGCGAAGGTTGCGCCAAGCGCAAAGCGTCACGCCAGTCGCTGCCTTGTCCACCATTATCCATCACAACTCAATCAGCCGAGATGAGCACAAGCGCGAGCAAGACGACGGAGGACTCGAAGGCCAGCGTGCCGCAGGTGGCGCAGGACGCCGTGCTGGTCAAGTCGGAGGTGCTGGAGGGCAAGTGCGCGCACGTGAAGGGGTGAGTCGCCACTCCAGAGGCCGCAGCCTGCAGCCTGCAGCCTGTAGCTTTGCCTTGCGTCGCTCGACAGACTCGACGAGCGAGCTCTTCCTTCTCTTGCCGTGGGTGGTT
Organism: Halophytophthora polymorphica; assembly: GCA_023338205.1. NCBI lineage: Eukaryota > Oomycota > Peronosporomycetes > Peronosporales > Peronosporaceae > Halophytophthora > Halophytophthora polymorphica. The sequence goes on from JAADYJ010000640.1 coordinate 6,250, forward strand.
GACCGGATGCGTGGGTTGCGTGGCGCTGCAGCTACGACTTCAACAATGGCGTGGACTACGAGGCGCTCATGAAGACGTACGTGCACATGGGCTACCAGGGCACGAACCTGGGCGAGGCCATCGAGGAGATCAAGCGCATGGTACGTTGCCTGCCACTTTGTTGTCCATTGACCGACGCGGCACACTGACGACGCTCTCGTGGCTATCACTGCTGCTGTGTGCCCCCTGACAGCGCAAGTGGCGCCTGAGCGACGAGCCCGTGGCCGAGGACGAGCACGACGAGGAGAAGAAGGACCCGGCGTACCGCGCGAGCGTCAAGACCAAGGTCTTCCTGGGCTACACGTCCAACCTCATCTCGAGCGGCCTGCGCGAGTCGCTGCGCTTCCTGGCGGAGCACAAGCTCGTGGACGTGATCGTGTCGTCGGCCGGCGGCATCGAGGAGGACTTTATCAAGTGCCTGGCGCCCACGTACATTGGCGACTTCAGTCTCAAGGGCGACGCGCTGCGGCGTCGCGGCATCAACCGCATCGGGAACCTGCTCGTGCCCAACGACAACTACTGCAAGTTCGAGGACTGGATGAACCCCATCCTAGACGCCATGCTGCACGAGCAGAAGACGCAGGGCACGGTCTGGTCGCCGTCCTCGATGATCCGGCGCCTGGGCCAGGAGATCGACAACCCCGAGTCGGTCTACTACTGGGCCTACAAGAACGACATCCCGGTCTTCTGCCCGTCGCTCACGGACGGCTCCATCGGCGACATGATCTACTTCCACTCGTACCGCAACCAAGGGCTCGTGCTGGACATCGCCAGCGACATCCGCCGCATGAACGACCACGCCATCCGCGCGCCGGGCAAGACGGGCGTCGTCATCCTGGGCGGCGGCCTCGTCAAGCACCACATCCTGAACGCCAACCTCATGCGCAACGGCGCTGACTTCTCCGTCTTCGTCAACACGGGTCAAGAGTTCGACGGCAGCGACGCCGGCGCACGCCCGGACGAGGCCATCTCCTGGGGCAAGCTGCGTCTCGGCTCCACGCCCGTCAAGCTCTACGCGGACGCCACCGTCGTCTTCCCGCTCATCATGGCCGAGACCTTTGCCAAGGACGTCGAGACGCAAAAGAAGCTCGCGCAGGAGAAGACCGGGGCCGTCCCGAGCTCCTAAGCGAGTCACAGCCAGCAAGCGCGACGCTGGACGCCATGGCCAACGCCAGAGCGCTCTCCCTCTCGTGCTGCTGTCTTCGTATTTCTTTTTGCCAACGGGAGGTTTGGATTGATAGACATTGCGTGGGGACCCTCGAGACGTTGAGCTCTTCTTGTCCAGCGCTTGGCGAGCGTGCAGCCAGCTTCACACTGTGAGTGGAGATTGGCTTGTGTTGGTGGCGCTGGCGCGATGCGAAGCAGCAGGTCCGGACGAGACGGCGGGGAGGACGGACTTGCGGGGCACACAGAGCAGCTGCTGCTCCAAGTCGCCGTGGAAAAGCTCCTGCAGGACGTTGTGCACGGTGTTCTCCATGACGCCCGCCAGGATGGCTCGGCAGTCGTCGCTCTGGCGCGCATGCGGCTGTAGTCTCGGTGGCTGGCCACGTCCGGCGCCTGGCGCGTTGGAGACGGCCGCGTGCCGCAGTGCGCGGTCAGCGCGAGGCATGGGCGTAAGCTGCTGCTCCAGCGCTTCCTGCACGGCTCCAGACGTGAGGACGTCCACGACGAGCTCCTCCAGGACGTCGGCGAGTACGTCTCGACACTGGGCAGCCTCGTTCTCGACCGCGACGCGGTCAGCAGCGCGTGGTGGAGTGGCGCTGCCGGTCTTGGCGGCTCGGGATTTGCCACTGCCGCTTCGCCCAGTGCCCGCTTTCGAGCATGGCGTGGCTGGAGCGCCTCGACTTGAGCGTGTGACTGGCGTCTTGGCGTCTCGAGTGGGCGGAGACGGCGGCGGCTTGGCGTCTCGAGTGACTGGAGAAAACGTACTGGCGGGCGAGACCCGTGGCATGGGTTTGGTGCTCAGTAGCGGCAGCTTCTTGATCTCTGCACGCGAGTAGATGCGCTCCATGACGGCCAGAGGCAGCACGTGCGCGTAGATCCGCACGAACAGCGGCGTGGCTCGGCCTTCCGGGGCCGCGAGCGACTCGAGTCTGCGACTGCCGCTGGCCGAGAGGCTGGCGCTGGCGCTGGCGCTGGGCTTGTCCTGCGAGTCCTTGCGCGTGGACTTGGTGGACGACTTGCGCGAGCTCGTGCGGCTGTCCCCGGCCAGACTGTGGCTACCGCGTGGCGCTGGAGGGGAGCGTGACGGCGTGTCCACTTGGCCATTGGCCGATGTGGCCTTCCCCAGTGGGCTGCTGACGCTCGTCTTGTCCGTTGCGGCCTCCTGCGTGGCGGTGGAGCGGTTGATGACGGACGTTCGCGTCGTCGAGGCCTTATTGGCGTCGCTGTGGCTCTTGTAACTCGAAGCAAGGCCGCTGGCGAGCGACGGCCCCGACAGCCTCGTGGGACTCGCCCCGGCCGCGTTGTTGCTCGTTGGAGCGTCCTCGTCCTCGTCTCGGAAGGTGACCCAGCACGCCACGTCGTGGTTCACCACAAGCGCGTCTCCAGCAGCGTGGACACTCAGGTGGATCAGCGCCGTCTCGCCTGGCGCCAGCTCGCCTCGTTTCGGGGAGAAGACGAGCGTGCCGTCCGCCACGAGCGGGTGCGTGGTGTCCCATTCAAAGGTGAAGACCCGAGCCTCGAGGCTGCTGCTGCTGGCTGGAGCCGTCGAGTCGGCGCTTTGGTTCTGCAGAACGAGCAACTGGCTCACACACGAGTGCATGGCGACGTGGCCAAAGTCTACAACGTCCGAGACGAAGCAGGCCGGGAAGTTAGCGATTCGAACCGACTGCTGCTTGGGCGGAGCCACCGTCCCCCACAGCTCGTGCTGCACTTGCGACAGCGTCCAGTGCAGCGGGTGGAAGCCTGTGGCCACGATGGTGACCTCCACGACCTCGTGGTATGCTTTGCCCAACAGACCATGCGCCTGGAGCACGAGCTGCGTCTCCAGTGTGCCGGCCTCGATGGGGTTGAACTCGAGGTCCAGGAAGATGGAGCTCCTGGCCGGCACGATCTCCGAGGTGGAGCCGCACGTGAGCACGGGGTAGCCCAAGCTGGCGGCGTTGATGCGGTCGAAGGCCGCGCTGCCAATGTCGAGACGCAACGCGCTGTCGCCACGGTTGAAGACCTCGAGCTGCTGGACCGGCGGACCTCCCGTTCGGAGCCGTGTCGTGAGTCGCTGGTGCTCCAATTCGTCGCTACAGGCGTCTTGAGTCACGGTGGGACTGCGGCGCAAGGCGCGAGGTGGTCGAAAGCCACGGCGGAACTCGCCGATCGTGACGGGCGAGAGATGGAAGACGCGCGTGGGGACGAAGAGCTTGGGGTCGCCATGCGTGAGCGTGCGGCCCTGCAGCTCCAGCACCATCTTCTTGCCCTTGTCCACCTCGAGGAACATGGGCAAGTGATGCACGCCGCCATAGGCCTCCGACGTGTAGGCGTAGGAGAGCGTGAGCAGGATGCTTTGGCGCGGCAACAGCGTCCCTCGGCGCGGCGAAATGCCAAAGACTTTGCTGTCGATGATGGCGTTGAGCCGCACCTCTTCCGTGGACGGCGTGCCCGTCTCGGCCCAGTGCTCGATCTCCACGTTGCCTTCCTTCGGGTAGCGCAGGTGGTACTGCACCACGAGACTGCCGGGGTTCCGGATCTTGAAGAAGACCCGCTCCGTGCGACTCCCGGTCGGCGCGGGCGAGAAGGGCAGCACGAAATGCTTCACAGCGGCGTCCTCGTCGTCTTGGGGACTCTCGGGAACGTGGGCGTCCTTTGTAGGGTCGGTCTCGCGTCTGGCCGAAGGACTGCGACCCGAACCTTCGTCTTCCGACGATAGCGGCGCCGAGAGGTAGCGATTGATGTCGTTGCACCGGAATTGGTGCCACGCGAGCTGTGTGGAGAGTCCCGGCACGCGCAGGTCCTGGATCTCAAGCGTGGGGAAGGAGGCCTCGGCCGTGATGACACACGCTGCCTGCTTGTGCTGGTGGAAGCCCCAGGTGTCGTAAGGAGACGACTTGCTCTCGTCGCCGATGACGCAGGACACGTGGAAGGTGAAGCTCCCGGCGGCCATGGGGAGGAAGACGGCCGTGATCTTCTTGCGGGACAGCGCCGGGATACAGCCCTGGCCTTCGGAGAAGACGAGCTTGCCGGCGTCGAAAGAGGTGGAGACGACGTCGTCCTCGCCCTCGCCGTCGCTGATCTCGTCGTCGTCTGCGTGCTTGGTCCTCGTCCTGGCTTCCACAGACTGCCTCAACGAGTACGTGAGGTCGCAGTCGGCCGTGTTCTCGAGGAAGAAACTCTGCTTGGCGCTCGTGTTCACGAGGATCGTCTCGAATTGGAGCGTCTCGGGCTCGAACAGGATGGCGCCGATAGTGCCCTTGGTCTGCACACGCACCGTGAGCTCCTGGAGCAACGGGAGCTTGGCCGTGGCCTTCTTGCGCTGATCGAGCGACACGCTGATGGCCTTGACGCCCACAAGGAAGCGGCTGGCGTACTCGCGGATCTCATCGGGAGCGAAGGAGCACTCGATGATCGCGCTCTCTCGACCGTTGAGGCGTCCGATCTTGGGCGTGACACGGAAGACGTTGTGGGCCGTGGCTGGCAGCTCCCACCGGTACACGAGCGGCACTCGCGACGTGTTGAGCAGCTCGATTTGCCGCCGCGACTGGAGACCCACAGCCGTGGGCTTGACGAAGATCTTAGTGTCGCCTGTCAGCGGCGTCGTCTCGGTCGCGCTGTCCTGGAAGCTGAGCTGCGGGAGCGCGCAGATCCCCGTGAGCTCCAGCAACTCGGGCTTCGAGCGAGCGTTGTTAACCACACACTGCAGTACGTGCGTGTACTTTTGCACACCGCGCGGCGTGAAGCGGATGGCCACAAGGTGGAAGGACTTGGCCTCGATGTAGCCGCACATGGGCTTGCACCGGAACACCTCGGCCGGGTCGTCCACGAAGGAGAAGAGTGCTGGCGTGTCGCTCGCGTTTTCCATCAAGATGGTCTGGAAGACGCTGTCTCCGAGATAGCAAGGCGGGAAGGCCACCTTGTTCCGGGCGAGGCGGAAGCTCGTCTTGGAGAGAAACTGCTCCGTGGGCGAGGCGAACGTGTTGCCGCACACCTTGGTCACCACGCACCACGGCGGCGTGAACGTGTTCACATCCACGAGTCGGAACGTGCGGTTGGACTTGAAGGCCACGTACGCTTCCAACTCGGCGAAGTAGTACGTGTTGACGCGAGCCGGCTGGAAGGCCACGCGGAACTCGGCCGTCTCGCCCGCGGCGATGTCGCTGCAGTGCGGGAAGACGTGGAACGTGCGGCTCGACTCGTCCGTGGCCTCCGAGGTCGTAGCAGCCACAGCCACGCGCCAGGTGCACGTGACCTTGCTGTGTGTGTTGTTGGTCACGTGCAGCAGCTTCTTGGAAGGGAACTGCACGACGCCACAGTTGCCAAAGTCCAGCAGCGCACCCAGCGCCACGATGGCGTTCGTCTTGTCCTCGATGCTCACAAAGTACTCGCTGCAGACCTCCACCTCGGCCAGAGAGGCCTCACCACTGCGCGCCAAGATCTGGCTCGGTGGCGGGAGGATCGGCACTGCTGAGCCACTCGTCTGGCCCTTCTTGCGCAGGACTTCCTCGGCTTTGGCCGCCCGCAGAGCGCCTTTAAGGAAGAGCGCGTCGCCGTTCTCTTCGTGGTATCGCTCCAATTGATCCGGTGAAAGGAGACCGAGTCCTGCCTCGACGCGGAGACGATAAGCATCGATGTGGGCCTGTTGGAAGGGCGACGGCCGCGTCTTGTCGTCGTAGCCCGTGCCCAGGACGTCCACGAAGCGCGTGCTCTGGTTGTGCACGAGCAGGAAGAAGCGGCGGTAGAAGTTGCCCGAGTGCGTGGGCGCGAACGTGAGCGTGACGTTCAGGTCCAGGAAGGGCGCGATCTTGCCGTTCACGCGGTCGAACTGGAAGACGCCTTGCAGCTGCGCGTCAAAGTGGAACAAGACCTCGAGCGGAGACTCGTTGCGCAGTGTGATGACGCGGGAAGCCGGCGCGCCGCCCACGGGGACGTCCTGGAAGTTCACGGACCGCGTGGGCTCGAAGTTGGACGCCGGGTTCTTGCGCCAGATGCTCAGCAATGGCCCCGTGGCTCGGCCTTTGCACGTAACGCGCACGCGGTTGCCGCCTGGCGTGAGGATGTCGAAGTGGTCGCACGTGAAGGTGCCTGCGCTCAGCGGCGTGTAGCGCACTTTGATGGTCACGCTGGCCTCAGCGGGCACGACGCCACGCAGCGGCGAGAAGACGAAGCGCGGGTCGTGGTCGCTCTCCACGTTCTCGATGGCGAAGCTCGCGCGCACCAGCGAGCGGTTGCGCAGCACAAACTCCTTCTCCGTGGGCGCGCGACTCGTGTTGGGCGCGCCTACGAGCACCTCGCCGAAGTTGAGCTCCGTCTCGGAGGCCGAGAGGTGCGTGAACTTGCTGATGCCGCTGATCTTCATGCTCTCCACGAGCTTCTGCGTCGCTGCAAAGGCCTCCTTCGAGGCTGCCTGGCATAGGAGCAACATCGAGCGCCACACAGTTCCACACGACTGATCAGAGATCGAGTTGTGGACGATGGAGGACGGCAGCACCTCGAATTGCGGCTTACCCGAACGGTGCAGGCTGTGGTCATGACGTAGACCGAGGCGCTGGTCGGACAGAAGCTGACCGTGAGCTCCACGCTGCAGCCGGCGCCGACGCGGCCAGACTCTGGCTGCACGGCGAACGGGGTGCCGTGCTCCCCCGCGGCTAGCACCCGACCCACGTTCATGGCGCGCACACACAAGAGCTTGCAGATGAGAGTGCTGTGTCTCCTCTTCAAGACGCAAGGCACCGACAAATGCAGAGCCAACGAAATGCATCGCTACGCACCGGCCACGGTCCAGTCGAAGAGCGCGTCGATCTGCCCGCAGTTGTGCAGGTGGAAAACCTGCAGCGTGGTCTCGTGCGTGGGGCAGAAGCCAAAGTCGATGCCACGCGGGACTTGCACGGCCAGTGCCGCAATGCGCGCCACCACAGGCACGCGAAAGCGGCCACTCACGGCAGCCACGCCGCCCTCGATTACGTGCACGTGGAAGCCCACGAAGTCGTCGTACTCCTCAAGCTTGACGGGCCGGAAGGCCACGTCCAGTACCGTGAGCATGCCCGGACTGAGCGTCATGACGGTGGGGAAGGCCATGCTGAAGTACTTGGTGCTCGGCAGCTCGTACTTGAACTTGAGGCTGCGCTTGGACACGTTACGCACCGTGAGCTTGCGCACGTGCTCGCCGCCGGGCGCCCACGTGCCGGCGTCGAAGCGGATGGCGTCGCCGCAGTCCATGCCGAAGCGCCGCTGCTGCTCCACGCGGTCCAGCACCGGCATGCGCGCCGAGAGCTCCTGGATCTCCGCCGCCATGGCCGTCTTCCTCTCTTCCGCCCTTTGCCGCTTTGTCGCTTTGTCGCTTTGTCGCTTTAGCTCTTCGCATCTTGACGCTCGCGACCTTTCGCGTTCCCTGTGTTTTTATTGGCGCAAAAGCCCGCGCTGTCGACTCGAGGATTGGTGGGAAACCTCGGTCTCCGACGCGAAAGGGCCGAACCTCAGCGTTTCACGCGCCGCCATAGGTGGAAATGCTGCATCCGCATCTCGGATTGGTCGAAAATCAAGTGCCGAGACCCCAAGACAGGCAGCAGCATGCCCCATTTCTCTAGCTCGAAGCGCAGGAAGACGAGAAGCAGGAAGCACCAAGGGGAGCTGCTGGCCATGGCCAAGGCCGGCCGACGGCGCTCCGTGGTGTGGCAGTGCTTCGAGGAGAACCCGGAGGCCGTGGCAGGCAAGCGGCGCGTGCTGTGCCGCTTCTGCCGCCACGACACGGTGGCCAACCCGGTGCGCATGGTCCGCCACATCGTCAAGCACTGTCCGAGCGCCGACGAGCAGCACAAGCAGCTCTGCCGCGAGTACCAGAGCCTGAGCGTCCCGGCGCGACGGCGGCCACGGCCACTAGGCGCTTCCTCCGACCCCAGCGCGGCCAATGCTGTCGCTTCCCCGTCGTCCTACTCGCTCGTGGACGGCTCGACGCACGCGCCTCCAGCACTCGTGCCGGCCGCGTACTACCACCACCAGCTCCGCACGGGCCAGATCCTGGCGGACGCGACCCAGCGAGCGCTAGACCCGAGCGAGGCGCAGCAAGCGAGGGACGAGCTGGTGCTGGCCGTCATCTCCGCCGCCGTCGCGCCGTCGCCGCCCGTGTGGCCGCTCCTGGAGAACGAGCACTTGAAGCGCGCTCTGCGTCGTCTGCAGCCCGAGTTTGCGCCTCCCAGCGCCCGTGAAGCGCGGGACAGCGTGCTGCCTCGACTGTGCGAGCAGACACAGCGCGAAGTGGACGCCTTCCTCACGGCCGCGACGTCGCTCACCGTCGTGTGCAGCACGCAAGTGGCTGCAGGTCGTCGGCGGCGACTCACGTGGACGGCGGTGGACCAGGACTCTCGCTGCGAACTGCTGGCCGTGGTGGCCCACGCGCCCGCAGAGTACCCGGAGGAGATCGCGGAGCGCGTGCTGCGCTTCCTGCAGCGCGTCCATGTGCCGCGCCACCCGCGCTGCCTCGTGCATCTCTGCAACGAGAGCTTCGGCGCGTCCCACTCGGCTCGCGGACTGCTCAAGCGCATGCTCGAGCGCTCGCAGAGGGAGGACGCAGAGTCGAGCGGCAGGACACCGCCGCTCGCGCTGCTGGGCGGCTGCATGATGCAGCAGACGCTCTTCCTCTTCCGCGACGCGCTCGAGACGCTCTCGTACGTGTCGGCGGCGCTCGACCGGTGTATGGACGTCGTGCGCTTCGTCACGAACTCACAGGCCATGCGACGCGAGCTGCAGCGGCTCGCGCGCGGCTCCGTCACGCCGCGCTGCTTGCCGTTGCGCTCACCTGAGGCCCAGGACTTCCACTCGTTCATCGCGTGCGTCCGGCAGGTGCTCGCGCTCAAGACGGCGCTGCAGGCGACGCTGGTCGAGTGCGCCGAGAGTGGCGGAGAGCTGGAGCTCAAGCCACACCTGCGGCCGGACGAGACGACCGCCAGCAGCGCCGTCCGAGCGCGAGCGCGCGCGTTCACGGACGCGGCGGCCGACGACTCGTTCTGGCTCTGCCTCGAGCTGGCAGCGCAGGTGCTGCAGCCGTTCGCCTACGCGGCGTGGCTGAGCGAGTGCGGCCGCAGCACGAGCTCAGCGCAGCTGCTGCTGTGCTGGCTGCTGCTGCTCGCCGAGGTGCGCTTCTCGCCGCTCGTGCTCGAGACGGAGAAGGAGAACTTCCACATGCGCGTCGTGGACCGCATCCGCGGCTTCAGCGAAGACCACGTGCTCGCGTGTGTGCTGCTGGACCCGCGGGTGCACGGCCTGGGGCTCAGTGCGCCTGGGCGACGCAGGACGCGCATCATCGTGGCGGACCTGGGCGAGCGGCTCTTTGGCCGCGCGCTGCGGGCTCACGCAGTGGCCGCAGGCGCGACGGCCGTGCTGCTGGACTCGTCCAAGCTCGTGGAGCAGCTCGTGCAGTACGTGAACCGGCAGCGGCCGTTCGAGGACGACGAAGCGTGGGAGACCATGACGACCACGAGGCTGGCGCCGAGGCTCTTTTGGCTCGAGTACGCGCAGGAAGCGCCCGAGCTGGCGCAGGTGGCGCTGGCAGTGCTGGGCTTCCGCGCCTTTGTGGCGCCGCTGGAGACGACGTGGAGGACGAGCACGCAGCGTTTCCGTCCGCAGCAGCAGCATCAGCAGCAGCAGCAGCAGTACGGGACAAGACGAGATGGTGCTGGCTTGGACGGTTGGACGGTAGCGGCGTCCGGGCAAGAGGAGCTCGTGCCGCCCGTGGAGCTCGTGCGCTTCCACCAGGAGCAGATGCGCATTCGACAAGGCGGAGAGGCCGAGAGAGAGCTACTGCTCAACAAGTACGCGCCAGAAGATTCGTCGGCCAGTTCGAGCGACAGCCAGACGACGGAAGCGGTGGATCTCTACCTGAACATGAGTCCACGAGCGCGGGGGCAAGAGAGCGTCTACCGGCTGTCGGACGTCGACGTTGGCGTCGAGGAGAGGTGCAGTGGTGCTGGAGGAGCTGCTGGTGGCGGGACCGACGGTGGAGACGCCGTGGCAGCCTTCCGACAGCTTAAGAGCTGGCTGCAGCGGCTGGACGAGCACGAGAAGAGCCTCCCCGTGGACGACTCGGACGCGTCGCTGCAGCGCTTCGACGCCGACTGGCTGGAGCTCGGGCCCGAGTCTCCCGGCCACATCCGCGCGTGTCTCGAGCGATTTCTGGTGGGCACCACGTCGGGCCGAGCGTACGGACACGCGGAGGCCGAGTCTGCGGACGACGGCATGGCGTCGCTGGCATCTCTAGCGCCCAGTGAGACCGAGAGCCTCTCCTTGTGAACAGGCCGGAGACAGCAAGGTGCCCCCCAGTCCGTCCGTTGCGGCCTCGCATTGCCCACAAACGCAGCGGCCAAGCAGGCGAGTACACGCGTAGAAACACGAGTTGGGGGGCGCAGGAGCGTCGTCCACGACTGCACGGGAGCCGCAGCGCTCATGGTTTCTCGACAATAAGGACGCGCCTAGAGGCAGGCGGTAGGCAAGACAGCAGCGAGAGCTTGTCTAGAAAAGGACGAGACGGCTTGAATGGCGGACCAAGGAGGACGTCGTAGTACTTGGGTCCGTTTGAAGCTGGTCGTGGTCATGGGCTCACGGTGCTTCCTCCGCAGCTGGAAGCAGGACGCCGCGCCACAAACGCACTGCGGGCGGGTGGCCATTGCCACTTCCCAGCGGTGGGGGGGGGAGGAGGGGGGGGGGGGG
>JAADYJ010000641.1:0-17115 GCA_023338205.1 Halophytophthora polymorphica
CCCCCCCCCCCCCCCATTCTGGTGATACACAATTGCTGGGATGTCGAATTCTGATCGCTCCTTACTGTATTCGCAGTCACGTGCTTCTTCCCCGCGTGGTCGGTCGAAAAGCATCCAGATCATCGAGTTAAAGCGAGCAAACAACCTGGCCCTCGCGCTCGCCAGCTTTAAAATCAGCGATCACTACGAGAAAATCGTAAGCGACATCGTCACAATGGACGAAAGCGTGGTGAACGCGGCCTTGCTGGGCTGTCTCCAGCGCTTCTTCCCCACTGAGAAGGAGAAGCAGGCCATTCAGAACTTTACCGGTTCCACCAGCTCACTGGGCAAAGCCGAGCGCTTTTTCTGCTTGCTGTTTCAAGTGCCCAAGATGCAGGAGCGGATTGACATGTTTCTGTACAAAATGGAGTTCACGCGTACACACGCGAACTTGATGACGAAGGTGTTGGTCGTAAAGCGCGCGTGTCGAGATCTCGTGGAAAACTTCAGCTTCGTTCAAGCTTTGGAACAGGTGCGCCAACAAAAACATCGTTCGCCTTGGGTATTGCTTGGAGAGTTGACTCACTTGTTCCTTCGTTCAACCGTCTTTTCACTCTCAGTTCTTCAAGAAGCAGCAAGCGAAGTCCTTTGCCGTCTTCCAAGACGACAAGAAAGCGTTCATTGTGGAGCATTACGCGGACGCAGACGAGAAGCTTCAGTCCTTCCGGGTCGATCTCCAGAAAGCGGCGCGCGTGGAACTCATGGATCTGCAGCTTCAGCTCAATCGCCTCATATCAGGCATTCGGCCGATTCGAGCTTTCGTCGACAGAAGTCCCACCTCGTCAGCAAAGCGGTCCGAAGACCGAGATGGCAAGGCGCGCGATATCTTACAAAGGTTTCTACTGGAGTCTCGTGGACCACTCGCTGATATCGAAAGCGAGTACGAGGCAATGGAGTTGTGGGGAGACAAACTGTTGGCTGTCTTCGGAGAGAGCAAGGCGAGCAGTCAAGTATCGGCCATTCTGCAAGTCGTGGTCGAACTTTTGCAGTAATTTGTTTTTCAGATGAAGGCTCGCTAGATCATTGCAGCGCGAGAAGAACGACTTCTGATGATTAAAAGGGTCATATTTCTTTGTCAAGAAAACCCAGGCCTCTGTTAGATGCCCTCCCTTCAAAAGACCCCCCCCCTCCCCCCTCCCCGCGCTTTGGAAGCGATGTTCCCAGTATACCTATCAGTAGCACTCCTTGCTGGCAGTTCCCATGGAGTAGGCTGACATGCCTCGCATCTCAGCGAATTGGTCCTGGTTGACGTCGGGTGGGTACTCACGGATGTTAGCGGCGTACCGCTCGTTCTTCTTGGCGTCTTCTTCCCACTGCACGTGATCGTATGTGGGCTCGCGCATCTGGATGCGGCGCAGGATGGCCTGGTTCTCTGCCGTGATCTTTTGCAGCTCGCGCTTGCGCAGCCCCTTGTTCAGACTGTGGGCGTAGGCGATGGAGCGGTTCTTGTTGTCCAATGACTCGCCCTGCATGATGGTGGACATCTTCTCCAGCAGAATGCGGTTCTCGCGCTCGATCTCAGCGTAGCGCTCCTCCTTCATCTGCTCCTTCTTGAGGTTCTTGCGCAGGTGCGTGGGGCGGTGTGGCTCGCTATTGTCGATGAAGCTCTTGATCGTGTGGAGCTTGGTGCGGTGGATCTCTTGGCACTTCTGGTAGTACTTGGAGTCCGTGTGCTTGTTGAGGGTTGGGATGGCTTTGCGGCCGCGGTCCATTGCTATCTGGTTGTCTGCTGCAGTAAAAGGATGTATATGGCTGCTGCTGGAGTCCTGGCCCGCAGTAGGATGCAAGTGTGAAGAAGACGGACGCCGGCACTTTGTGCTTGTCCAGCCTTTTCAACTATTTTGGCGGCCTCGGTGCCATTAGGAGCTGGGCGGTGGAGATCTGTAAATGTAGAAATAGAGCGTGGCATGGGAGGCAGCGGGCGTCATAAGACGCAGAAGCGAGGCCTGATGAACGTGAATCTCTCAAATAGAACGACACGCGGGCGTTGCAACTTCAAAGCGTCGCTTCAGGCCCGTGTGTAGCCATGTCTCGAAATTGGTGTGGCTGACTCTAGGATATCTCAAGTTGAGGAGTCGCAGATATCTTCTGCGTCTTTATTCAAGTTCTCGTAGTTTGGGGCGCCAATAAGTAGATCATGGCGAGAAGGACAGAGAAACAGCTCACGTCCATCGAGCATGGGCGCTTCGACACGGCGGCGCTGCAGCAAGAACTGGCGCAGGCGCTCGAGGACGATCGGTTGTACAAGCTCACTGATAATGCCAAGAAGCGCGCCATCCATACAGCCGCGAACTACGACGAGTTCAAGGTCCGCTTGTCCGTCAGCTCTCGCGCTTCGTGAGGATGATTGAGTTGCGCCTCCTCTTTGACACTATTACTGTCGTTATGACCGCTGCTTGCAGAATCTCGTGGCATGCGCCGACCTTAAGCCCATTTCCCAGAAGGAGCTGCGGGATTTCTCCCACGCCGAACGCCAGACGAACATCTTATACAAGAAGAAGCCGCGCACTCGACGCAATAAGACGACGCAGCTCCAGTCTGCGGTGCCATCGCTGGACGCCCCGCCACACACGGCGGCCGAGTTTTGCCGTAATTGGAAGCGCCATCTCCCCACCACGGAGGACAAGCTCAGGTGCGTGTAATTCCGACTCTTGCTGTCTTGCCAGGCTTCACTGTGCCACTTCTACGTGTAGTCGTTGTCGTTGTCGTTGTCGTTGTCGTTGTCGATAGTGATAGTGATAGTGATCGATATTTGGTGCTGCCGCTGCATAGATATCTGCACGTGACAACATCGGAACGACTCGGCGCCATTTTCAAGACCGACATGGACGCAGACCTGCTGGCTGAGATTGTCCACGTGCTTGTGGATTCCTGGAAGGAAGACGGCAGCACCGAGTCAATGCCAGAAGCACCTACGCAAGCAACTTTTGCTCTGCAGGCGATGCAAACGCTGGCACAATTGAACCGCTTCGCGCTTACGCTGGACTTCCTGGACAACCACCAGCTCGACAAGGTCCAAGAACTCTTTCAGCTCTTGGATGGCGCTGGAGTCCCCTTCGAGCAGCAAGAGACGCTGACCAGTCTCAAAGACAAGTTCCGCATGGCGTAGTGTCGTGCTTCTTGGCTGTAGCTCGTTGCAGCTTGATTTCTTTCCTAACTGCATGGAGGCACTTGCAAGCGGTTGGAACCTCAGAACGCAACTGCTATCGCTTATGTTACTCCATCCATCCATATTTCCTTGTGTAAATCGTCCTGGTCTGGCTTCTGGCGCACAGCTGGGCTCTGGTCTAGCGGCCTGGGTCGCAAGTGCAGCGGCGTTGTGCTCTGCTTGATCACTTTGTCTCGGGTGACGTCGACAAGAAGTACTCAAGCGACGACTTCGCACAGAGCAGTCCAAGTGTAAGCAGAAAGCAACCCAGCCCGCGCATAATTAAGTCGATCGTGTGGTTTTTCAGGCGCTGATGAAACCACAAAAGCAACAGAACATCAGCGGCAGACGCATTAGTTTGGAGACTGAACACAACCAACAAAAGATAGGGAGCTACGACACAATCTCCGTCCACAGACCTGCTTGTACTTCTTCAGCAGTGACAGGAGCAGATAAAACCACGTGGACACACCGCAGCACACGCCGATAGCAAACACGACAGCCAGGAACAGCGTGAACTCGAGCATGCCCGTGCCATAAACTACCCACCACAACAGCCACACCAAGGTTAGCCTCTGCGTTCATCCAGCACAGGAATCACTTAGCATGCGCTTCAGTACCTGAAGCGATAGCGCCGGTGTACGAGGCTAGAAGCGCCGGGTTGATGCCCGACATGGTGAGCCCCATGAGGATGTTCTTGAGCACTTCGCCCTGCGGCCGTCGCACTCCTTTCCGTTGGGAGGCCTCCACATCTGGATCCAATGATGGCTTCATGTCCGCCCGCAGGAACACCAGGCCGATAAGCGTGAACATGATGGCTCCCAGTACTCTACAATACAAAGAAAAGCGAGTCAACCCCGTCAGCGAGTCAAGTAATCAGCACTTTTCATCGCCAAACTCAATCGTCCTGCCAGCAATACGGACTAGAGCCGTACTTGGATACTGGCAGCAAGAACTTGGCGCCTGCCAAGAAGCTGCCGAAACCCCAGAACGCAATGCCCGCGTACGTCTACAACAGTGCGATCCAACATTGGTCCAATATGAGTCTTCGCCGCCCTTCCAAGCCAAGACACTGCAGCTCCAGCGCATCCCGCGTGGACTAACCGCCTCGGAGATGGCCCCACCAAACGCGATGGTCAGACCAGCGCGATACTTGCCCTGGATACCAAGCTTGAGCACCATAGCAGAGGTGGGCCCCGCAATGGGCACCGAGCCCAGGAACCCAAAGCAAAATCCTGCCACCAGTGGCAGCAGCAGTCGCACCAGCAGTGGCGCCTGCGGTGCCGTCTCTCTGCTCGCCTCGCCTTGAGCCTCCTGCACTCCTTCGTTCGGAGCAACAAATGGCGCCACGCCCTTCGTCTCCGCCTCTGCGTCAGTGCCAATGCCGCCGCCGTCGTCTCGTTCCTCGTCCGGAGCGGCCGTGTGGCGGTGACTCGGCGCCACCGGTGCATGCTGCGCATCTTCGCTGAATGGTGTCGTCGTGGGCACCGCCTTATCTATAGGAGGGACGGCAGGGCGTCCCACGCCGTCTTCAACCGCCGGCGTGGCCGTGTTGTCCGTGGAGAAGCCACCAAAGAGAGCGTACAGCAGCACGAGCGCCACCAAGCCGCCCACTACCGCCTGCCTCTTCATGCGCAGATAGGGCCGCGCCGCCGCGTAGCGCATGCCGCGCTTGTACAGAGGCAGCATCTCGCCTCGCGTCCAGAAGAGCAACGAGCTCAAGCTGCGCTTCCACTCACTCTTTTCGTGATGTTGCTGTGCCACGTCCCAAACCAACGCGAGCCTGAGCTGTCTCTTCCTCGTCGTGGCGTATTCCCCCGCGTGAGTGACATGATCTGCCGAGATGATATGGCGAGAAGGTCTTTTCCACCAATCACAAGGACTACAGACTGAAAACGACGTGTTTCTATTGGCGGGAAATGCAGGAGAAGGAGCGAAAAACGAGCAGGACGCGAAAGGACGCGGCCCCATGCAACAGTCTGCAAAGATCGACGGACACAGCGCCGACATGGGCACAGGTGGCGACAGACAGACACAGGCTTCTGCGACCCGGACCAGCGCGCACGCTAAGGGCCCCCGAGCGCGCGGGGCGTCTCCACCTCTGTCTGCATCGACTGCTGCTGTTGGGCGAACTCCAGATGGTCATAATGGCGCCGCTCGCGCGCCACAAGGCACACCAAAGCTTCGGGAGGAGCAACATCCAAAGCCACCCTCCCCGGTGTTGCTCCCAGCCAGACCGCGGCTCACATTGGAGCGCGTGCTAGGCGTGACGGTGCTGAGCAACGCCATGATGGCCGTAAACCCGGTCACAGGCGAGCTGGCGTACGCCGCGGGCTGCATCGTAGTGGTCTACAACCTGCGCCGCAACAAGCAAGTACGTTACTACCGCGTGGACAAGAGTGTGGCATGCCTGTGCTTCTCGCCGAACGGACAGTTCCTAGCCATCGGCGAGAAAGGTTACCTTCCGGCTATCACAATCTGGGACGGCACACAAGGCACACTCTGTGCCGAGCTCCAGCGCCATCAGTACGGCATCGCGTGCATGGCCTTCAGCGGCGACGGACGATATCTGGTCTCGGTTGGTCTTGTGCACGATCAACACATTTACGCATGGGGACTCACGCTGGACGAAGCATCCAGGAGCATGCAAGCTGAAGCGGTGGGGGTGGCCTACGTGGAGGACAAGGTCATGGCTGCGGACTATTGCCAAGCCGGCGACTTCTTCGTCACCGTCGGCGAGAAACATTTCAAGGTACGCATGTCGAACTGGAACCACAAGATGAGATGAAAGTGTTTGTCATTGAGTTGATTTTGTTTCGGGCTTGGTGTGTGAGGAAGTACTGGTTTCTAGACGATAATGGTTCATTCCTGGTGACGGGTCTGCATATCAACGACCTTCCGGAGCTTCAGCATCGTGACGCCGTCATCTCCGCCAAAACGTCGGCAACATTCACTGGCGTGGGCTGCGGGTATGGAACATGCAAGCTGAAGACATTTGCAGTCACTGCAGACGGCACGCTGTGTTGTTTTGGAGCGTCGGGTATCATGGAGCGGCTGGTGTCGCTTGAAGCAACTTGTGGGAACGCGCTCTCTGTCACAGAGGCATACGTGGCAGTTGGCGGTTCGAGTGCTGTCGTACGGCTTTTTGATCCATCGACGCTCGAGTATCGCGCTACAATGCCATTTCCACCGGCGTTTGGGACTGCTAATGATGCGGCCTCAGCGGGTATCGCAGCGATGAATGGACTGTACCCTGATGAACCGCATCGCTATCCGGCTGTGACTGCCGTTCGCGTCACGGGATCACATGTGATCACGCTTTACAGCGATCGAAGCCTCTTCATCAACGGGATTGTAGACTTGGACGCGGTGACGATAGAGCGATCCTTCCTTTTCCACAGCGGGGGAATCCGAGATGTGCAGGTCGCTGGTCGCGTCCGCGGGATCAATGCGAAAGGCCGGTTGGTTTACCAAAGATCCGACACAAATTCTTCAGGAAGCGGAGCCGCTGATGGTCATTCGATCCCAAACGGAACCTTTGTGACCTGCTCGGACGACAACACGGTGCGGCTCTGGCACTTGGAGCTGCACCGACGGCCAGTGAAATCGACCCGCTTCGATGCTGGCAGTGGTGCCATCGAGCGACCGGAGTGCGACGCTTGGAAGAACCCGTATAGCCAGGAAATGCTCCGCGTGATCTACAATGACCCGAAGAGTGACTTCATGGACGATCCTGGCAATGTGTTGGGAGGGACGTGCTCTCACGTGTCCACAACTGACATCCATTCGCCAGTAAAGTCTCGCGGACGGGTGAATGGGCTTCGCACGGTAGCAATTCGACCTGATGCGAGGCAAATCGCCGCTGGAGACCGAGAGGGAAATGTTGTGGTGCTGTCACTTCCTTTCGGGGGCCCTGACGTCCACATCGGAGCCCACAGCTCAGAAGTATCCTGCCTTTCCTACGCTGAATTGGTAGATGGACGCGGGCCCAGAAGCTTGATGGCCTCCGGCGGCAAGGATCGCCTCGTTCACCTCTACGACTGCGACAAAAACCATGCCGTGATGAGTACTCTGGAGAATCATGAGGGTGCTATTACGTCCGTAGCATTTACTCGTAATGGGGACAAGATTCTGAGCTGTGGTGCGGACAAGAACGTCGTCTTCTCCGACATTGATGAAACGGGCAAAGTGGTACGCACCACTGCGGTTCCGTTCGTCGGCGGAAAGATTTTCGATATGGTGTTGACCTCCGACAGTGATATCGTCGCCACGGCGTGCAATAATCGTCTGGATATCCTCAGTTGCAGCACGGGGAAGCGTCTGAAGACACACCACGTCGGAGAGCAGCACCACGTCGCGATTTGCCCCGCCAACTTCTGCGTCGCAATGAGTGGCTCCCTCTCGGACAGAACGATCCATGTGGTGAACATTGAGACAGGGGAGGCTCTCGCGACTGGAACGGGGCATGGAGAGGCGATCACCGGACTCAAATTCACCCCTGATTGCCGACGTCTTCTCTCTACTAGCGGCGATGGCTGCATTTTCGTTTGGCGACTTTCGGAAGAGATCCAGGGCATGATCAAGAGTAACCTACCACGCATGGTAGAGTCCCAGGGAGCGATTCCTCCGCCGCCGGTAAAGATGGGCATTGATCTCCAGATGCCAACACTCTTGCCTCCTGCTCCTCCAGTTTCAGCGCGCAAAAAGCCCAATGCAGACGAAGAGTGGATCGAAACAGCAACAACAGCAGAAGCACAAGTTGCAGCCAAACCTCATTTTCCCTCTCCAAAAGAGACACCAGCCTTCGATGAGAAGAAACGGGTCGGCAATGAAAGGGGCCTCGAAGCCACTACGGATACCGTGGCACCAACGAAAGGTGAGCCAAAATCATCTCCGGTCGGTAGCAGAAAGGAGAGGGCCATTGCTGTCTCCGGACCGATGGCAGATATCCCAATGGACGATTGGATGCGAACACGAGAAACGTCAAAGCTGACCGTACGAGTTGCAAATGACGGCGGCGTACCTCTTCACTCTGAGAATTGCGTTGCAGACGAGAACGGCCGTGGCCCGGGTGCTGTGCTCTCCGTCGATCGATCCCAAACCCCCGATTGGGCTAAGACGGACCCGTCGCTATCACAAGCGGAACCGCCAGTGAAGTCCTCGCCACCACCAAGCGTGAGAGCGGAACAAAAAGTGTCTGCTGGCGAAAAGTGGATCAGTCGATCGACGCCGGTACTACTGAAACAAGAACCGCGTGATGTGAAACCCGATGTGGGTTACTTGCGCGGTGATGGCGCTCACTCCCCGTTATCTGAGATGAGTTACGATACTACCGCTCGAAAGGAAGACGCCCCGCAACGATCTCCACAGCGCCAAAGTGGATCTCCAAAGCGGAGAAAGAGTGCTGCAGCGGCTCCGATCAAGGAGGACGAGCTTAACCATCTGTCAGTAAAAGAGCTGAAGATCAATACGAACGCCTCCACGTCGCTCGCACTGGAGCGTGAGAAGCTGGAGAAACGCAAGAAGCAGATGAACACCGCCAAGGCTGTGACGGCCATGAACATGCGACTTAGCCAGTTGGGGCTGCTGCGACCCCAGCACAAATCGACACTTTTCACCACGTCGGAAAGTAAGGAAGCCCGTTCGCCACAAAGCAGGCAAAGTGATACAAAAGAAAACGATGAGGAGGCTTCGCTGTGTTCTCTGGCGTCGGACGACAAGGCGCTCAATGTGAATGTGCCTCCCGCTACCATCACGTCAGATAAGTTGGTCGTCCGGACACACTCAGCACCGAGGAAGCGCCTTCTCGATATCCCGGTGGAGATGTTCGAGTCCATAGAGATCTCTTCACTGCCTGACGGTATGACGGACAAGGAATCCCCACCAACAATGGAACTGCATCCAAGCAATGTGGAGGAAAAACAAGACAAGAAGACCACAGAGATAAGCGTCGTTGTCTGCGAAAGCGACAGTACGAAGCAGAGCCTGCCACAAGCCCTGTCGGAGATTGATGAATCGTCTCCCATAACAGTCGATGCGAAGGGCGAGTTGGTGGATCGTGCACTGAACGAATTGAGCGAGAGCTATGCCACGGCACAAGCGGATCCTGGGCACCGCGATGTGGCAGCATCACTAAGTGTCTTTATCGCTGGATACGAGAGTGAGAACCCAACACCTCTCATGCAACTCGAGAAAGTGAACCAAACGGGCGTGGCACTCGAGGGCAAGCAGCAGGAGTTTGATGTTGAAGCTTCGTTCAGCGCATTCACAAATGGATTTGCTACTTCGTTAAGTACTGCTAGTGGCGGAGCTGAAGCAGCGCGGGAAAACATGGATGTGAAGGCATCGATGGCAGCGTCCATGAGTGCTTTCACATCGGGATACGCCCATGCTCCGTTTCATTCTGACGACAAAGTGCACCAGGAGGGTGAGTCGGTTGTCGCGATGGACATGTCGATGAGCACATTTACGACAGGGTACCAGACAGCAAACACCTTCACACCCGGCATTAGCGCTGCACGTGTGCACGATAGTGCCTGCGACTGGGAACTTGTGGGTGCATCTTACAGTAACTTTACGAGGGGGTATGGGGCGAGCAACCCTACGATCGTCGAAGAACCAAGCACCGACGTCAAGGCCAGCGCGGCGGAAGGGGTACAGTCGCAGACGCACCACATTTACGAGTCGCTAAGCACCTTCACTACCGGGTATGGAATACCAGTCTCCCCACTCTCGGTGGTTCATTCTCCAGGTGATTCATCAAAAAAGAGCGTCGGCATCCTGGAACCCAGCCTGCTGGAGAAGACCGTCGACACTGGCGCTACGGCTTTGAAAGTCGAGGAGCATGGCAGCAGTGACAAGCACATGATGAAAGATACGGGTACGTTATCCTTGTGGCATACAGCGAGTGACGTAGTGGTGACTGGCGATAGTTATCGAAGACTGACCAGCCTTGAAGTTTCTTCCGAAGCAGATCCAGTTAAGACCGTCGCGCTGACAGCCATTAGGTGATGATGATGCAGCCCCTGCCTTTACCGCTAGAGGCGTGCATGCAGGGTGCCTCACACGCGAAACCTTTGTCTCCTTTGGTGCACTATAGTGCTCTAGAGCAGCCGTTGCTGGATGTTTCGACCACTCTGGACGCACTGCTGCTCGAACGCCAGAACTCGAACGCCGGTACGTTCACGAAAATCGTCCAGCACTCGTGCCTTGCTGCACTGCCAGCGTCTCGCTCACTCTCGCCTTGGGATGTTGCATGGTCGGAATGCTGTGTTCGTGTGTCTCTAGGCCCTGAATTGCAGGAAGTCCAGCGGCTTACTACGCAGCTCCGAGACGCCATCGGCCGACTCGGCGCGCAGCTCCAGACTGACGCGTAAGGAAATGTATCTCAGTTTACCCATCATATATCTCGCTCCAAAAACGAAATCCGACGACGAGCCAATCGTTCTCCGAAGGCGACGGCGTCTCAGCCAATCAACGCACGTGTTTCAAAAAGATACGCAATGCAGCGCAGTGGTTCCTTCGCTTTTGGGGCCCCGTGCAAACCGATTATATGGGCTTCAGTATTGCGAGCGTCGCACCGAAAGCTCGCCTTGTGCTTTTGACACATGAGTTATCGCCCGCGCATGCTAAACCCGAATCAATCCCTCGGAGAGCAAAGCGAAGCGAAGACAAGGCGAGATGGCGTCCGACGAGACGGAGAAGAAGCTGGATATGTCGCTGGACCAGATCGTACAGGAGCGCCAGGTGGAGGCCGTGCCCACCGCCGTCGGCAAGGCCAAGAGCTCGTGCGTGTGCCCTCTGCAGCCCTTGATTGGCCGCGGCACCGCGTCCGCTTCCCCAAGAAGCAGACGTTCTGACCTCAAACACTCGGGATTTTTGCGTGTGTCTGGACCACAGGAAGCGCGCGGACCGCATCGCGCAGAGCAGCCCGTACCCAGCGCGCAACCCACGCCACGGTGAGTGCCACTTCGGTGGCGGGGCTCCTGGTGAGTTGCTAACGGCGCTGTCGTCCTTTGCTTGCCTGACCGTGCGATTGATTAGGAACGATGTCGACGACTGAGGAGGACGTGGAAATGGCGGAGCAGGCGACGTCGCCCAGCTGCCGCGTGTACGTGGGCAATTTGTCGTGGAGCATCAAGTGGCAGGACCTGAAGGATCACATGCAGGCCGCAGGGCCCGTGGAGATGGCCACAGTGCTCGAGTGGAACGGCCGCTCGAAAGGCTGCGGCATCGTGGCCTACGAGACGGAGGAGGCGGCGCAGAACGCCATCAAGACGCTCAACGACACGGAGCTGGGCGGTCGCAAGATCTTCGTGCGTGAGGACCGCGAGGCGCAGCCAGTGGCCGCTGCCCGGCCCAAGCGCGGCTTCCGCGTGTACGTGGGGAACTTGTCCTGGACCGTCAAGTGGCAGGAGCTCAAGGACCACATGAAGCAAGTGGGCACGGTGGTCCACGCGGACGGTACGTTTCGGTGTCGTTACGCTTCGACTTGGGTAGCAGCTGTTGTCTGGTGCTCACTCTCGACTCGTTACTGACTCTCGTGTAGTGCTGGAGGAGCCCAATGGACGCTCGAAAGGCTGCGGGTTGGTCGAGTACGGCACCGAGGAGGAGGCCACCGCTGCCATTACGCAACTCAACAACACAGAGTTGGAGGGCCGGCTGATCTTCGTGCGCGAGGACCGCGAGCCGGAGGGAGGCAGCATCTCCAAGTTTGCCAAGCGCGCTGCGGCGCCTCGTGCTAGCGGCGGCGACGGCCGTCAGCTCTACGTTGGCAACGTACGTGTCGCTTGGTGGTCGTCTGTTAGACCCGTCCCATGCGGCGATCTAATTGATTATGTATGCGGGTGCTTGTCGCTCTTTGTGTGTATAGTTGCCGTGGGATACCAACTGGCAACAGCTGAAGGATCTCTTCCGCACGGTGGGGGACGTGGAGCGAGCCGACATTGCGCAGCTCCCGGACGGCCGCTCGCGTGGGTTTGGCATCATTCGCTATGCCAACCCGGCCCACGCGTGGCAAGCGATCGGTAAGCTCGTCTTGAACCGTTCAGTGTTGTCTTGCACTGGGTGTTCGCATCTAACGTTGTGCGTTTGGCATCGCAGAGCGCTTGAACGGCCTGGAAATAGAGGGCCGGCTCATCGAGGTGCGTCTGGACAAGCGAGAATGAGCACCGCAGTGAAACAAGCGAAGCCACCGTCCCCCTGAAGGAGAAACATGACGGGCCCTTGGGTCAGCGACAAATGGTGGGCGTGCAGGCAAAGCCCCGCTCGAGGATGCAGAAATGGAGAATACTTCAATAGTCAGCGGCAGCGAAAAGCCTCGAGAAGGCGATGAACCTTCGACTTTGTGTGCTGTGATATCCTGTGCTGTACGCGTGACTTCAAGAGTGGTGGAAAAGCCCACGCGTCATGACCGCCAAGTACCTGGAAGAATATGGATATCCTGGAGGAGATACCTGTCAACGTTTCGCAGTTGAGATGACCTGTCATCGCCAGTCTGCAACTCGTCCTGGAGGCCACTACTGCTGCTTCCGATGCAGAAAACTACGCTCGACCTTGAACAAGTTCCTCGAGCGCTCGGTAGAATCGCCTCCGCGCCTGCCATTGAAACAAAAAGGTCAATGGCGTGCATCGTATCAGCGTGGGCTACACGCATCTGCCTTACATGACAATAACGCAGATCATACCATAAATCCGCGGACGTTTCTCTGCAGGCAGATGACTGAGTGATGCACCTCCAAGTAGACCTGGAGCGCGTTTTTCCGAGGCGAACTGGGTGCCATTTCCTCAGTAGTACGGGGTGATCGCCGCTGAATCTCCTGCGCTTCCGGCTCCAGTACATTTTGTTCCAGCTCTCCCGTCTCTGGAATGAAAATCGACAGGTGGGTGCTGCTCTCTGCAAAGACTTGCGGAGATTGGGTCGGGAGCGTGACTTCTGCAGTGGCGGAAACAACTTCAGGTTGGACCGGCAGTTTTACGACTGACACCTTCACTGGTTGTGTTGGAGATACTAGAGTATCTGGAGAAGGGGACGCTGCCAGTCGAGGGTCAGATGCCTCGGCTGCGATGACAGCTGAGGGGCATCTCCACGTGCTTTGGTTGAGCTTGCTGGTTTGCTTCGGTAGCAAGGCGCTAGCAGTTTCTTCCGTATCGCTCTGTTCCTGCTTTGACCTGGATGACACCACACTCGAATCAGTTCGTTGGAAGAATGGGACAGCCCTACGTATCAATCAACATTATGTACTTACGCGGGGATGAACTTCACGTCAGTATCTTCATCCTGCCTAGGAGTGACGGCTTGTAGCGCGTCTAGAAGCTCTTCCTCCAGTCCTGAGTGACGAATACACGATCCACAGCATTAGTTCCCGGACGGGCTAGTCTGCTTCACACGTTGCCAAAAAGAGCCTTCACACACGATGCTGAGTCTGCTTCAGGACATCGCGATCTTCAACAAGCCATCTACTCAAAACAAAAGCAAAACTCAAATAAGTGAGCTTTGCCTTCGACTTCAAGCCCAAGTGCGTTAGCAATCAATGGCATCAACGTACTTGATGAGCTTTTGAGAAAGCACGAAGAGCATCTGCAGCTTCTCCTGCAAAGTAGCGAGGCAATCAATCCCTGGTTGTAAGTGTACCTCCTCACGTCGAAGCATTGCCTTCGATGGCAGCACAAACCGGAGAGAGTGTTCTCTGGGGCTGGAGCTGCAACACTTTCTTGGCGTATTGCTGCGGACGCAGTGGAACTCATATTAGCCCGCCACTAAGCAAAAACGTGGTGGAACTCCACGTGAGTAGGCCGATCAGAGAGCAACGAACCAGGACGACGTCACAGCTGAGCGTGCTGAGGTCTACTTGTGCCAACGAGCTCATGGAAGCGGAGGGCGATAGCGGCATGGCTGGGAAAAGCGAGCACGCCCGGTAGAGAGAGCTTTTCGTTGCGTATGAGTTCAAAGCTTGCCAAATAGGGAGAGCACACAAGCCGAAATGCTTCTCCAGTTTCTTCGAGTTGCTATCAGCTCTAATTTTACCATGATGTCACTGGTAGGCAGGCAAATGCAGTCTTGCGACGAAGCAGGGCATGCTCAATGCAGCGTCTGTGATCAGCTTAATCAACACAGGCAGTCGATGACAAGCTCGCGAATTGCGGGTGGAATGGTCAGCTGGTTGCTGAGGCTGTTCATGACGAGTTCGACTCGCTCACGATTGGCATCGCGGAAGGCGGTGGCTCGGTAGTCTGATAGGAGAGGAACACGTTCCAGGAAGCAGCTTATGGTCACGAATGCGCAAAGTGTGAAGCATCGCAAGCTGCAGCATGTCCGCGTACCTGCAAGCAAGTCGAGGATGTCCAGCCGCTGCCAGTCACGCGCGACGTCGATCGGAGTGGCCCCGAATTCGTCGCCTACAAAAGGATCGGCCCCAGCATCCAGCAGCAGCCGCACTAGGTCTTCGTGGCCGTTGCGGCACGCGCAGTGAAGCGGGACTTGGCCCTGGTGCGCGGAAGGATGCCAGCCGGTTTGCTTTGGGCCATTGAATCATCAACAACAATCGGCTTCCAACGTACATCGTGATCACGTAGTTGGATCTTTGCTTGGTGCGTGAGAAGAAGTTGTGCAGCTTCAAGTCGGCCCCAAGTGCAGGCCGCATGCAGCGCTGTCTTGCCCTGATGTTGACAGCAATGTGTAGTCATAAGTCAGCGCGTCGTACATGCTTCAGGCGCTTACTTCCCTTTGCAGCAGCTCCAATTGACCGTACGTCTTGCTGGGGGTTATCCGCATGGGCCTCGCTAGTCAGAAGGAGTTCCAGCACCTCGAGGCTTTCGTTCTGCGCGGCCAGATACAACGCATGGTTCCCCTCCTTGTCCTGCTCGTCCACATCCTGGTCCTTTTTGATCCTGCAGTGTATGCCGACACCGCAGCATAAGATTTTCACCCACGACCACGCACACTTGGCTGCTTGGTTCACCGACAGCCAAATACCAAGAAGGGCCTACCAGCGGCGCACCACCTCCACTTGGTTCATCGAGGCTGCGTAGACAAAGGCGTCACGGGGCTGGTAGGCCACCGCCAGGAGCTCCAAGCTGAAAGGCTGCAATCACCGCAACAATTAAGCGTTCAGACTCGAGAAGAAGCATCCACACTGAGCGCACCACGCCACCGTACACCAATCTCCCGTTCGGATAAGGGAACAAACCTTCCTGGCACTTGGACTGGCCGTCGCCCACATGGTCGCTGAGCTCTGCTTTTGCTTGGTGACTGTGTGCGTCGGCTTTGAAAAGCGCAATCTCTTCCAGTCCCGAGAGGCGCCTCTTCGCCTGGCTGGGATGTATCTGACCATCGAACACCTGGGATTTGGCGATATTGATGATGCAGACTGTTGATACGAGGCGAAGCTCCAAGTGGAGAACCGCAGCGAGTGCGTCTGTGCGGCCGCTGCCCGCTACGTCCTCGAATTAATATTAATCTGGATGGGGCTGCGAGCGAACTTCTTGTTGCGCGAGCCTTCCGTGAGGGAGTGAGTCGGGACGCGAGCCAAGTCGCTGTTGGCACCAATGCCGAAGCCACCGAAGGCGCCAAAGTCGCTGACGCGAGGAGTGTTTGGCGTCTTCTGTAGTCGGACAAAGGAGTGCACAAAGGCCACCACAAGAGGTGAGTACGCTCAGTCTGGCACAAGGAACATCGACCGGAATGGTACAAGAAGCTGCAAAGGATGCTACGCACCTGCTCCTGGCGCTCGCTCTCCTGCGTGACTAGTTGGTGTTGCACAGGCGGCAGACGCACGCCGTATTCGTTCGAAATGGACGGCAGTGGGATGCTGTTGCGCTTGTCCGCGAGCTCCATCATCAACTGCCACACGCACAAGACAGCACATAGAGAGTGAGAACTAACGCTAAACACGGCACAAGGAGCTGATACGCGCTACTACAGCTCTAGACAGCTTATTTCCACGCCAGAAGACGTGCATGAATGGGGGCTGCGTGCTCACTGACCTCGCGCGACGGCACTTGGGCGTATTGGTGGTTCAGACGCGAGGAGATCGCGAGCCGAATGTCGTCCGGGTCGATGGTCTAGCCGTCGTAGCGGGTACACGCCAGCAAGGGACCCCGCAGACAACATGAAATAGCTCCTAAGTGAGCATATCCGGCGATGTTTCTCCCCCCTGAAGTTCATGATGTAATCTTGTCCTCATCTCCCACGCAAAGACGAAGACGTACCTGCTTGTCCGCGTACATGGAGTACTCCTGCGCGTCGGCCAGGATCTCCGTCACGTAGCCTGTAATCCCATCAGCGAGCGCAAACCATGAGCACAGCCAAGTGGGTCCAGCGAGCGGAAAGCCTTTGCTCCAGAACATTGATCGCCAGCTCAGGTCGAGGTTGCGAACGTACGGTGCACGAACTCCTGCAGCTGCGCCACGACGCGCGGCTCGAACTTGTCGGCACCCATGGACTCGAGAACCATCTGCATGACGCGCGCGTCCAGGGGCAGCGCGTCCGCCACGTCCTCGCGCTCGCTCTGTGCCGACTCGTCCTCGTGCGCACGCTTGGTCGGCATATTCGTCTGTGGCACGGCTTGCTGCGTTGTAGCACGTACCGTGATGGCTTGCCAATTTAATTAATATCCAAACAAAGAAATTCCGGAATTCCGTCCATCGCAGGATGTACTTGGCTTTTGTAAAGGATGAATTCAAAACTGCATATATATCCAGATTATCCGGATATTGTCAATACAAAAACCAAGTACAGCGTGCCCGATATCCAGGACTTCAAGGTGTCCTAAAACACCTCGATCGATGGTACGTACCGGTTTTGTCCTATACAAAATCCATGTCGTCGGGAATGTCGAAGGGATTTCCGGAAATCCCTTCGACATTCCCGTGAACTTGGATTTTGTATAGGACGAATACCGGAGTCGCTTCCAGACAAAACCGGTACG
>JAADYJ010000642.1:0-17114 GCA_023338205.1 Halophytophthora polymorphica
CGTGCGAGGTTGATTGACTTCAAGGCCCGCTGGGAGACGACTGCAGCTATACCTGCGCGAATGGCCATCGGTGGGGGCCGGTGGCGAACGGCAAGCATCCGTGCCCGTCCTGCAGGGGCACGGCGTCCGAGGCCGAGGCGGAGGCCGCCTACATCGTCAAGTCCCTTGGCGCGGGATGGTCTGCGGCTACGAGGTTGACATCTACCACGAACTGAAGCTGTGCATCGAGGTGGACGGCAGGCAGCATGAGGTAAGCCTCCAGTTGCGCTGGCAAAGCGTTTGCGTGTGAGTGTCTGCTAACTTCCTATCTTGCAGATGCGAGTCGACTACATGCAGCCTGGCACTGGGGACTTCGAAGGCCACGTGCGAGGCCGCCCACGGCAGAGATCTTTGCTTTTTGCAGGCATTCCTGGAATAAATAGGATTGATAGGATTACAGCGCCCGGAGGCGCCCGCGAAGCAGGCATCTCCGCACGAGGTGGCGGCCGGCCCGGCGTATGCTGTCCGGGCACGGCAGCTTCGGTAGGTCGTTATGCTGTCCCCGCCGGGTTAAGTCGCGAGGTCGTTCGTCCGGCGAGCTCTGGTCACGGCTTGGGCGAGATGGAGAGCATGAGGAAGGCCGACATGTCGAAGGGCTGCGCCTGCCGCTTGTCCAGCGGGTCGATGCAGCGCGACTCGCGCGGGAAGCCGCAGGCGCGCAGCAGCCGCGACTCGGGCGTCTCGGGCGACTCCAGGAAACTCAGCGCGCGCGGCGGCGCCACCGCCAGCTTGGACAGCAGCGCCGGGTTGGCCACCTCCGCGTCGTCCTCTCTGGCCGCGTGCATCCCCGCGCCGCCGGCCAGCCGCGCTCTCCGACGCTGCTCCTTGTGCTGTTGTCTCCGCCGCAAGATCTGCTCGCGCGAGTTGCGGCGCAGCGGCAGACTGTCGTCCTCCGCGTCGTCCTCCGCGTCGCCGCCCCACGTCCAGCGCGCGGGCGTGTGCGTGGGCGCGGACGAGCTCAGCGCAGGCGCCGCCACCTCCACGCCCAGCTCGCTCATGTCGTTCATCTCGAGCGAGAACTGCAGCGAGTGCCGCTCCGAGTCGGCGTCGCTCGCCATGTCGGCGTCGCTCGCCATGTCGGCGCGGGAGCGCTTGACGCGACGCCAGTCCGAGGCGGAGGCCAGCTCCGCCAGCGCCACGAGGTCGTCGCAGGCGCGAGATCGCTTCATGGCATCCACACTCGCCTCCTACTGCGCGCCTAGTGTCGTCGCCTGATGGTGTGTATGGTGGCGCGCCGTGTGTCCGGCGACGCGCTCGTTTCGTTTGTCTGTCGCCTTCCTCCGGGGCAGAGAGAAAAGCAAAAATGAACGCCTAAAGCAAGGAGACAGCCTTGCGCCTAACAAGTCGACAGAGAAATCAAGCGGACTTTGGGCAGACGGGGCGGAGCGGGGACGAGAGAGTGGGCGCATGGCGCGGGTCCGCCAATGGGCGGGCGCGAGCGCACCCCTTCCCCCCGCGCGAATTCAACCTTCAACCACCGCCGAATGCGGGGCCAAATCTTGGCAGAAGTGCACCAGGCATAAAAACGCTTGAAGTCTGTGGGGGTTCAAGACCGGAGGATTTCGCTCGAGAACGGAGGTTGAACCTGCTCTACGGTACAGTTTGGGGCTTTTTTGGCCCGAACACCGCCGGATTCCCATACTTTACCCAAGAGCCCCCAAAAAAGCACGGATGTTGCAGGCGCGTTCTGCAACGCCAGCTTCAAGTGGCTTGGGACGTGTTCAGCCTCCAAGGCTCCAAGCTCGCGGCCAGCAGCCGGCGTCACTCCCCGAGCCCGGCATGCCGCTGCAGCGATCCTCGGGCCCGTTTTGCTTCGCGCGTTCGGGCCTCCAATCGGGCGGCGGACGATGAAACGCAGCTTGAAGCTGGCTTTCGCGTCAGATTCCAGGCTGAAACCCGACGCGGCCGCAACCACCGACTAAGACAATCGGACAACCCTCGAAAACGCAAACCTTTGCCAGATGAAGGACGATGTATTGCCAGAGGTCCCTATGCTTTTAGACGTCTTGTCCGAGCTGGCCTCGGTGGAATCGCCGACCTCGTCCCCATCACAAGATGTTAAACAGAAGAAGAAAGAGGTATTAGCTTAGCCAGACTGAAGCCATCCATCACTGGTGGTCGTCTAAACACTCGCCGCGGCAATGCGCAAACCTCGATGAACACGCCGACAAGCGGCTTCGTCGACAGGGCCACGTCAGCCCAGCCCCACCACGCCGCGGCCTGCCTACGCGACCTGCATACGGAAGCAGACGCATACGTGCAGAGTGCAGAGTGCAAAGCGCAAAGCGCACCTCGGACGTGTCGACGTTGACGCCGTTGCTCACGCTCGCCAACCACCACGTTTGCTTCCCCACTCGGCGCCGACGAGCAGCCCCACGACGAGCCGCACGCAGATCGAACTTTGGCTCCGGGACAGCCCCGTCACCTGCTGCTACGCGGTGCCACGCGCTGGCCGACGCCATCTGCCGCCGCCGTGCTGCCACTTGCGGTTGCAGGCCCTCGGGCGGCGGCTGTCGGCTCTCAGTTGGAGCGCCGCAATTGACACGCAAGCTGCTCGTGGCCTGCGCGAGTCGCCACCTGCTCGGGCGTGGCGCCGTCCGCCGCTTCCATCGCCAGGAGCGTCTTTGCGTCCGTCGTGGCCCCCAGTAGCGCCGCGACGGCGGCTGCCGAGCCGCTGTGGGCTGCGGCGTGGAGCGCCGTCCAGCCGCGGTAGTCCGTCGCCTGCAAGTCGACGTCGTGCTTTAACAACACGCGCACGGTGCGCTCGTCGCCCGCCAGCGCCGCGAAATGCACGGGGCGGCGCCGGAACAGGCGCTTCTCCACGGCGTCCGCGTCCGCGGCGCTGCTCTGCAGCAGCAGCTCGGCCGCCTCGGCTTCCCCGCGGTCGCACGCCCAGTGCAGCGGCGTGAGGCCGTACTTGTCCAGCGCCGCGGCCTGCGACGCATCCTCGGACAGGATGGCGCGCAGCTCGGCCGCGTGGCCGGCGCGCGCCGCCGCGTGCACGGGCGTGGTGTCCAGCTCCACGTGCAGCTCGTCCAGGCCGCCGTGGTCGTGCAGCTCCTCGTGCTTCTCCATGCTCGCCTCGGTCGTCCCCATGCGGGCTTCTCTCACTCTGCGAAGCTCTTTGGGGCTCGCTCTGAAATCTGATGCGAGTCACCGTATCGATTTGTGAGGGTGGCAGTTTTCGGCCAATCTCTTTGTAGATGCGTGGTTGAAGTACCAACACTGATTATGCGCCGAGTCGGAGCCGAAACTGCACTTTGACGTAGACGGGGCGGGTTAGACTTGAGGAATGTATGCGTCCTGGCCATGTGCGCGGCTTGAAAACCGCCGGACGAGATGACGATTACGCGCCTGGCGCTTGTCCTCGGATGGCGGGGGCAAGAAGCTGACTCTCTGCGCTGTCTCTTGCGGGCGGGTCTGCGGCATTTCGGTAGACGCCATACACGCAAGAGCCCCAAGGCTTGACGCAAGCGAGGGCTGGCTGGCAATGAAGTTCGCCTCGCCGGCTGGCGCACTTGGCTGGCGGCGGATGGCTTTGGCACCACGACCAACGCAGCGTGGAGGGATAGCGATAGTCACTCGGGGATCGCGCGTGTCCCAACTTCGCCACGCCAGCCGCAGTGCTGGAGTCGAATCAGGAGATTCCCTGCGAGCAGTGAGAAGTCGTGGATGGGTGGTTTCCACAGCTCAAGAGCTCGAGGCGCAGGGTTTGAGACGCCGCTCCAAGCACCAATAACTCGAGCTCCGAGCCTCCTGCAGCCAGCCAAAGGCAACTGCAACTGCAACTGCAGCCGCGAGCTTGCTTCCTCGAACATGCTCCAATGCTCAATGGCTTTGGCATCCCCGGGGATTGGCAAGATTCCAACGTCGGGTGACCAACCGCTGGAGCTCTTTGCGCCTGCGCCATGAGGATCGACGGCCTCGGATATGCTCGCAGCTCGCAGCTCGCAGGCCGCGACGCCAAAGTGCGCTTCAACGGCGGCCGCCTCCGAGCAATCACAAACCACCCCCCGCTTCTATGCCCGGAACTGTTTTACGAGTGTCGAGTGGCTCTTGTCCTGCCGTCGACTCTCAGATCTCGCGTGTGGAGACCAACGGTCCAGAAGACTGCGCGGCGCTGCAGCTTGACAGTTCCCGGGGATCGGAGGAACCGCCACTTGCTCTCGGAGCAAGCGAGCAATTGTCGAGCCGGGCTTCAAGCCGAGCCTTGCGTTCGCGCTGTATCCCGGCCTGCGGCAATCGACATGCGCAATGCCTGGAGCAGCTCTTTCCTCCCGGCGACAAACGACGTGCTACACCGAAGGCTTCTTCGCTTGCACGACAGCGCGCAGTTTTGTGGCGCTGCATAATCAACGAGAGCCTGTTCTGCCGACTGCTCCGCCCTCGCCTTTGACTGCACGCTGCCAGCGGCTCGCATCTCTCGCGGACAAGCGAACGCGGAGTTCAGCTCGAGGCAAATCCGAGGAGGAAGGCCAGGAGACTCATCAGCTGAACAAGAATGTGTACCGGAAAGCCGGTACGGGGCAAACTTCAGAATCGCGAGCGACAGGCTGCTACCACCGGGGTGAGGCACACCGGGCGGTACAGCTTGATGATATTGAACCTAGTGCATGCGGGTATTTCGACCAATCGCCGGCCACATGGAAAGCTGAACCTGCGTTAGCTTAATACGCTTACTAGATGTGTGTCCTGTAGCATCCGACCCAATGCGATTGCGGTCAGACTCACCATCTGGTTCCATCCCATTTACGGGCACTTTCATTGGAACGCCCGTTCGCACATCCTATTCTCAAGCGCAGGTTATGGTCGCTCTCCGACTCATTCCCCTTCACAAGCCCATGCCGTTCCATAGGTGGCTACACTCGTCAGCATGACATCCATCCCGAGCCGAGGCATGACGCCGCCACCGCCACCGCCACCTTCCTCCGCTGCGTGGCGGTGCCATACAGTGACGGCGCAGGACCTAGCGCTCGCCAGCGGAGTCGCCGCCACGCCGCAGTCCGCGCAGTGGGTGGCAGTCGCCGCGCGCGCCTTCCCGCAGCTGGGCACCGTGTCCAAGGCCAAGCGCGCGCGCAAATCAGGGCTGCTGCTGCTCAACGGCCAGCCGCGCGTGCCCACGCTCGTGCACGCGGCGCTGCAGGACGAGCTGGCCTACAGCAGTCCGGAGCGGCAGCGACCGCAGCTAGAGCAGAGCGCCGAGGCGCACAAGTGGCTGGCCACCTGCCGCACGCAGGGCCTGCGCGTCGTCTTCGAGCACGACGCGCTGGCGGTTGTGGTGAAACCCGTCGGCATTCACGTCAAAGGGCGCGGCAAACGCACGGTGGAGACGGCGCTGCCGCTGCTGCTCAGAGCGGGCAGCGAGCACGCACTGCCTGCTCCTCATGCCGTGCATCGCCTGGACTATCGCGTGGGCGGGCTCTTGCTCGTGGCCAAGACGCGGAGCTCCGAGGTGGCGCTGTGCCAGCAACTGGAGCGCCACAGCGTCACCAAGCAGTATCGCGCCATCTTGGCGGGGCAAGTGACGGCGGAATCGCTGGCTGTAGTGTCCGTACCGCTGCCGTGTGAGCTCCCCACGGCGCTGGAGAGGCTTCAGCACGAGCTGACGTTCCTGCAGATGCCTATTGGCGGCAAGGAGAGCGTCACGGCCGTGCGGGTCGTGACCACCACGCGCAGGTACTTCCAATATGTGATGCATTGCATTGGACTATTGTGATATGGACGGAAGCGCGGGTGTTGAGTTTGGTTGTGACTATGGCTGTGCAGCGCGCGATACGGCTGGATCACGACCGTGGACTTGTGGCCTTTGACAGGGAGGAAGCACCAGTTGCGGGTCCATGCGGCTCGAATAGGTCACCCGATCGTGGGGGACGACCTGTACCACGATGCGGCGGATCTCGCTGGGGCTCACGACGAAGGTGACGGTCAATGTGATGAGGGCGAAGGTGCCTTGGAGACTCCAGACGACGCTGTCGGGCCGGCAGAAGTGCGTGGACCGGTGGTGCGCGGCCTCGGGCTCTTCCTCTTCTCGGTGGGCGTGGCGTTCGACGATGCGTGGGGGAACCGCCGCAGCTTCCGCATCTCGGAGCCGCACAAGTTCGGCCGCTTTCGGCACTTTTGCGCCGTTAACTGGGCGCGTAAGCAGCGCAGAGAGACGTCGGCGGCGAATCCCGAGTCTTAGTGGTGGCGCCGGCGAGTGGCCAGCGCGGTGATTTCCTTCCAGTCGCCATCGTCGCCGTTATTGGCATCGTCCGTAGTGAGGCGCATAGCTTAGAATTAATTAAGGCGCGGGCGGGTGGGCGCGTGCCGGTGATCCGATCTCGTGGCGTTGATAATGGTACGGGGGCTGGGAGACTGCCGTCCGCTTCCTGGCTGCGCGCGGAGGGGAGGCAGCGAGCTGATGCATCTAGTTTACACGCTCAAAATACGAGGTGGCCGTCGTGTCGTTCGTTGTATGTACAGCCGCCGCCGCAGTCGCGAGGCTGAGCGACGTGCATGTCACTGCTGCTGCTGGTGCTGCTGGGCCGACGTCTCGAGCGCCACCAGGAGCTGCGAGGCTGTGGGTCGACACCGCGGGTCCGGGTGCAGACAGCCCTGGAAGATCCACTTGGACAGCTCCGATATGGGGCGGGCGTACCGCAGCTCGCCGCTGTACTGGGCCATGGTGGCCTTCACTTCGTCGTGAGATAACTTCCCCGAGCAGATCGGGTGCTTCCCTGTCACCATCATGCAGTAGACGATACCCACCATCCACATGTCGGCCTTCTCGGCGGTGGCGTCGCACTCGCCGCCTTGGTTCGGCCGAAAACACTCGGGCGGCAGGTAGCGCAGCGTGCCGACGGTGGAGTTCGATGTGGGCTGCTTGGCACTCCGGGTCAAGTCAAAGTCCGTGAGCTTCACGCATTCGTCCTGGTCGATCAGGATGTTGGAGGGCTTTAGGTCGTAGTGCGCGATGTTCATCTGTAACCGCAGGAGCGATAAAGGAAGAGAGCAACCAACGCACAACACAATTAGTACAGATATAATGGTTGAAGTCCAGGCTCAATGGATCCGTGCGGTTCGTACGTCTTCGTGCAGATACTTGAGCGCGCTCAGCAGCTGCGCAAGCACCTTGAAAGCAGAGAAATCGTCCAGGAACTCGTACATCTGCATCAGTAGCACAGAGGAGGGGCCGTCGTTAGTCAATGTTACTCAATGTTGCTCTCACCACGCACAAACGCGGGGCAAGTGATCTTCTCCACATACCTCAATGATCTGCTGGAGGTCGGTTTGGACGCTGGCCACGGTGAAGGCGGTGTACTGCTGCTGCTGATATCTTAGCAGGAAGGGCAGTTCTCCCACCTGCACGATGTTGGGGTGGTTGAGCTTCTGCAGATGCGAACAGACACAGCAAATTGTTAAGTCGCTGAAGCGCATAGCAGATTCAGGCGACGAGACTAACGTACCGAGTGCGTGAAATGTTCTTGCCGCGCGTGCCGGATGGAGGTGGAGAGCTTGAGAGCGCAGGTTTGCTTGTGATTGGCGTAGTCGATGACGTCCCATACTTCGCCGTTGCCTCCCTTCCCCCGGAGACGGATCAGCAGGAACCGCTTGCCCAGAATCGGGAACTTGCAAAACGGAGAAACTATACACACAGAAAAGTGACCACACGCCTCAGTCGTTGTGGCCAATTGCACAATGCAAGGTTGCAGCAAGGCCACACACCTTTTTCCAACCGTGTAAGCATGAGCTCTTGCTTGTGTTTGGTTTCTTCACGCTGTGCACAGACACAACATGGAATGAAAGAGTGTGAGTCCTCGAACCTTCAAAGCACCCAACCAAGTAGCCAGAAGTGGCACGTACGCAGAATTCGCGGACTTCCTCTTCAAACCGAGCTCGCCGATCCTTGACCCAAGACGCGTTCCCTTTACCCATTGCCTGCAAGCCCGACACCAGCAGCACAGACACATGCATAACCTTCAGAACAATGACCCCTTTCTGCAGTCAGCGTAGGGGAAGACAGCAACGAGCTTACGTCTCGGACGGCTTGTTCGTGGAAGCGCTTCTCTGCCATGATGTTCTCTCGCCTGGTTCCTGGCACGAAGAACACGCGGCCGTCCTGTTCCTCCAGTCTGCCCCACTCCTGGTACTTTTGCTTCAGCTGGAAATACTTCTGGAAGACTTGCTCCTGGATGTTCCAGCGCATTTGCTGTAGACGCAGAAACCACAGACACAATTAGCCTCACAGCTGCCGATACGATGCACCATGACCAAGTACACCTGTGCAGGTACCCACCTCCATTTCATTTTCCTCCACCTCCGTCGCTTGGTAGCAGTAAACGTCGTTAGGCACGGCCGCAGCAGGCACAGTTTCGGGCTCCTTGGCGGTGCCTGGCTCGGCCTTGATAGTACCATTCACGTCGCCGACCTCCATCCGCACGGTCATCTGGTCGGGCTGAGTCATCTCCGGTGTGGCGTTCAGCAGTCGGCTCATCGGGACTGACGCCGCCGGCTGCATCTTGGCCGCTGGCATCGTGAACGGCACGCACTTGTCGAGGCCGACACTCACCTTGCCCACCTTCGAGAGCGGGAATACGTCCGAGATGGACGAGAATGCCTGTTTGTTGATCATCCGCGACTCGTCCACGGTTCTCATGACAATAGGCGAGACTTTCAGGTTGACTGCATTCGGGGCCGCGAACTCCACGCCGCGCGGCAACATGTCGTCGTCGTCCAGGACCGTTTCTTCTTTCACTTCGGCAGCGCGCACGGCCACGGGCACCGCGAAGTTGGGCGATGGCGTGGACCGGCAGAGCACCATGGCCGAGTCGCCCCCGCACATACCGTCGTCCGAGTCCATGCCGCCGCTGTAGTTGCCCGCCACGAATTGTGGCATGGGCTTCTCGTCGCCGCTACTATTGCTGCTGAAGCCTCCGAACATGGCGTCGCTCTTGGCCGATCGCTCCAGAACGTTCAGGCTCGGGCTCGTCAATCTTACTGCACGTCGACGCGGGTCTGTACGACCTGGCGCGACAGCCACAGCCACAGCTTCACGCTCGGTGTTGATGCGTCGGTGCGTGTGCGCGGAGAAAACAGACGCGCTTGCAACAGCGGGTCTCTCTGCTGGATGCGGGCGGGTGGGTGAGTCTGTGAGTGAGTGACGGGCCCGTAGTCGTTTCTCTTTTCAGCTCGTCGCGTGTGGCCGGCGCGTCGGTGCGGCGGCCTAGTGGCGAGGAACGGTTCCTGTAGTGCTGCAACCCCCGTGTATGCGCGTGCGCGGCGTGCGTCGTCGCGTGGCCGAGCTGACTCGTTGCGTTGCGCTGCTTGAGCTGCTTCTTCCTTCTGCCTGCACTCGGAAATGGCGAAGAAGAAGGAACAAGGCAACTTGGCAGGAGGGAAGACACGGCGTGAATCCCAGCGGATACATATATACAAAGTATCTATTGCGCACTCACGTCGCCCCGCCCGCGTTTTATACCGAGTCGAAACTGGCACCGCCTCGGAGTGATGGTCGTCTCTTTGAAGCTGTGCGCCCCGTCGCTTTGGCAACTTGAAGCGCGCGCGCCCGGCATACTGAAAACAAGTGAACGCAGCCGCCGGCGAGGAACTGACTGGCCGTTTGTATGGGGAAACCCAAGCGCGCGCTTGCTTTTCCGAGTCATCAAGCGGCAAGCGGAAGGAAAGCTGCAAGTCGCCATCACACCGGCGCAAGATCGCGAACCACTGACTCCTGGCTCCGTGAGGATGCATGGCGCGGCATGAAGCGGGGAGGTAAGCTGGATGCAGAGACCTAGAGCAAGCCGGGTCGTGACTGCGCTGGGCTGGGCGGCCGATGGCGGTGGTTTCTCCTGCCGGGCAACGTCGCCGTTGCCGCCAGCCAGCAAGCAGTTTCGCCACATGCGCTCTCCGCTGGACGCTGGACGCTGGCTTCAAGCCGCGCCGTCCCGTGGCCAAGGCGAGCGTGCCGGCTTGTACGTCTAACGGGCTTGATGCCGTACCGCGAACCGGTTGCAGCTAGCAAAGAAACGCCGGAGGGTGGACGAAGAGGTGTTCTTAGGTCGGCGCGCGCGGCGAGGGGGGAACGTGGCGTGGCAGGCTGCCTGTGGCTGGTTCGTCGTCTTCGCGGTGCTACACATACTGATCCCGGTGCGTATGATGCTAGCTGGATGCATGGCATGGTGCAGGCAGCAACGGCGATGGAGAGCGCGTGATGGCGCTGAGAGAACTCTGCCTCGCTCGCTCGCTCGCTCTGACAGTCCGTCTGTATGCGCTGCCGAGACGGCATTTGAAGTTCGGCGGTCGTACCTGCTCCCCAGGCCTGCGCTGTGCGTGCATCCCAGAAGCGCGCGTAGTCCCATGCTCAGTCACATTCGCGGCGTCAGTTTTTCTCCAGGGCACGAAGACGACCGCGATATCCGGGCTCTGGGCGTGGAGAAGGCGGTGACATGGCCGAAGGCGGATGCGCGGAGATCCGCCCGCCGCTTGGACCCCGCCAGTGCTTCTTCCTGGCTCGGATCGCTCGCACGCATGGCCGAGTGCTTGCGGTGGGTCGCAAGTCGGCATGAAGGAGGTGCAGACCCGAGATCCGACGGGGGACGCGAAGCAGACACGACCGTTCGCGAAGCGTCCTGCGTGCATATCGCTTCGATGCACGCACAGCTTGCCGCGGGCTTCTCCGAGCCCTGAGGCTTCCAGATGCAACCCAACGCGGTTGCAGCGAAGGATGCGCGTTCCTCTGGCCAACCTGGTTGGTTGCTTCCTCTCCAGGTCAACCAACGGACAGCCTCGGTCGGTAGCAGACTTTTGGTGCGGTGAGAGGACGTCATCCAACGGCGCTGTATGCGGCAA
This sequence comes from Halophytophthora polymorphica, assembly GCA_023338205.1. Lineage (NCBI taxonomy): Eukaryota > Oomycota > Peronosporomycetes > Peronosporales > Peronosporaceae > Halophytophthora > Halophytophthora polymorphica. Next base: position 10,867 of record JAADYJ010000642.1, read on the forward strand.
AGCACGCTTTCTCTCTCGCCGCCGTCGTGCTCTATTGCAGCCCGGCAACACCAGGCTGGGCAGAGAGCGCGAAGCCTTCCAGGTGGGGTCACCGCATCACGCGGAGACAAGTTCAGAAATCCGGCAAACCACACACGAGAATGCGGGGTTTGCAGCGACATGGCGCGGCCTGCATCACCTGCAGCGGGATTCCAGCACCGCGACCCGCATGCTGCAGCCATTCCGGACTTGGCTGGTGAGCCAGGCTGAAGGGAGGCGGGACGGCGACGGCGGGCTTCGTCGCTTGTCGCTGGCCGACATCTGATGGCGGCAACTTTTTGGGACACCTAGCAGCGCACAGGAGAGGGCCACGCAGTAGTTGCGCCTTGGTGGTGTTGCCGGGGCCGGATGAATGGCAGGAGCAGGAGCATGAGAAGCCGTCTCCAGCGTCCGACCTTGGGCGCCAAGCGCATCTTCGGGCCAAGCGACATATCTGCGGAAGATTCGGCCCGCTGACCCCTTGGAGTCGCCCCATACACTTGCCAGACCAGTGGCGGCATGAATGCTCGCTGCAGCCATCTCGACCAGGCGGCGACATGCCGTTATGCTAGTCACCTGAGAAAACAACGATGGGTCGTTTGCGGCTGAAGTAACGATGTGAAGTAGCGCCAAAGTAAGCTTCTCGGTTGCTCTTGAAAGAACGAACGTTGACGCCCTTTCCTCGCGGTCCATACACACGGCAAGTCACGCGCCGCCTGGTATTTGACAGCCATGACATCCCAGTTTCCAGCTTCGGCGAGCGGGGACTGTGGCGCTTGCTCCCGCAGCAGTCGAGGCGGCCAACCCCCACGGATTCTCCGTCGGATAGTGGCCATTGCCAGCAAGCCTCGCTGCTGCTTGGTGTGGCTGCGGCCAAAGTACGAGACAAAGTACAAAGTGGCTGACGGGCCGTGTTGTGACTTCGTCAGTGTTCGAAACGAGTGATTTCTTCAGACCGAGTACATGGGAGCATCAAACGACTGGAGCAAGAAGTCGTTTTTGACGAATCACGTCGCAGTGCCGGAAACGGAGCACTATCGTTGGCCAAGAACCAGAGCCCTTCGCCGGTCCCTACCCTCAAACAAGCATTCGAAGCCATCACAGAGTGTCTTCCCTCAATTACCGAGACCTGGTCATAGCCCCGCGGGATGGAGCAAAAACCCGTCTGTCGCCGTCTTGTGCACAATTTTTCCTCGCCGGATATCTCCAAGCATTTGGGAATTCGCGGCCTTGGACGCACTCGACACGATGACTTGCGCGGGCTACCTCGTGGTGGGCAACAGCCGCCCGGCCTTCGTGGAGATCTGCACGGGCGTGCTGGTCTGCTCGCTCCTGGACGCCAACACCAGCGACGCCGACGCCGAAGAAGACGTCGACACGCCTGTGCCCAACGCGGAAGCCTCGCCCAGCAGCGTGGACACCGGCATGGGACGCGCGGGCCAGGCCACGGAGGAGGCTCTGCGCGAAGAGCTGGGTCTGCCGGCGCTGGAGCCGCGCAGCATGCCCAAGCTGGAGGTGCTGCACGCCAGCTCGACGGCGCAGCGACGCAAGATGGCGGACGAGACGGAGAAGCCGGACGAGGTGAACAAGTCGGCCGAGACCGAGGTCGAGACGGCCGTGGTGAAGCCCCCGCAGCGCGTGCTGCAGCTCAGCGGCTTCCTGGTGGAGGTGGAGGAGCGCGAGCACGCACTGGACGCGCCGTCGCTGCCGTGCTCCTTCCAGGTGAACACGTTCAAGTTGTCTCTGCAGCCGGACGGCTCGTCCCGCAGCGCGTTGCACGACTCGGTGATTCTCACGGCCCCGGACGAGGCGGCCAAGCGGCTCTGGGTCAAGCACCTCGCCTTCTGGAACCGCTTTGGCTGGCGGGACACGCTCTCGGTGCACGCGGAGGCGCGCGACCTGGCGCTCCTGCGCCGCGTGCTGCGGGACGCGCTGGACACGCCGCTGCAGTGCGACCCGCAGCCGCGGCACAGCAGCGCCGAGGCGCTCTGGCGACCCGAGGCGGCGCTCTACGCGCGCCGCAGCAGCCTCGGAGGCGGGCGCACGCCCGTGGGCCAGCGCCGCCCCTCGCGTCGACGCTTCTACCGCACCGCGGCGCCCAGCAACCTCGTGCCGCCGGCCTGAGCACCTCGAGTCGAGCGAGCCCATTCTCCTCACTCGCTCTAATTTATTCACTGCGAGCAATACAGTACACGACCAACAAGGACGCACACGGTCCTTAAAGCCAAGATATCAACCTTTTTTTAGTACTGCATTCCTCGTTTGGTGCGGGATAAATCCCGGATCTTCCCGTGTCCTCCAGTGTCTTCCTGGTCCTTGACTGGCTGGTTGATGGCCGGTCGTGGTTCTAGGCGGCGGAGACGTTCTGTGCGCGGGCTCGCATCGAGTCGGGCTCGTCCGCCAACAGGCCCATGGAGGACCTGGCGGTGGACGTGGTGGATGACGGCAGCTCGTCCGGCATGGGCAGCCGCAGCTTGGCGAGGCGGAGGCGCTGGTCGCGTCTGGCCTTGAGGCTCTTGGCGCGAGGCTGCCGCAGCGAGGTGCCGCAGACGCGGCAGAAGTTGGCGTCGCCCTGGTGCAGCCGGCGGAAGCAGCGCGGACACTCGATGACCTCCGTGAGGATGTCCTGCGTGCCCACCTGGTTGAGCACGAGCGGGCAGGCGATGATGCCGTAACCCACGAACATGACGAGCGTGGCCAGGAGGCGGCCCAGGATGGTCTGCGGCGCAATGTCGCCGTAGCCCACGGTGGTCATGGTCACGACGGTCCAGTAGAGGCTGATGGGGATGTTGGAGAACTCGTTGCGGTCGCCCTCGATGAGGTACATGGCGCAGCCGATGACGAGGATCATGGTGGCCAGCGCCACGAGGAAGACGGCGATGCGCCGCTTGTTGGACTGGATGTTGTCGCTCAGCGCCGCGCCGGCGTCCACGAAGCGCGCGAGCCGCAGCACGCGGAAGACGCGCAGCACGCGGAAGATGCGCAGCACGGCCAGGTGCAGCAGCGGCCGGCCTTCCGGGATGAAGAGCCCGAGGTAGGCCGGCACGAGGGCGCACACGTCGATGAAGCCCAGCAGACTGAGCAAGAACTTGCGCGGCTGGCGCAGACACAGCACGCGCAGCACGTACTCGACCGAGAAGAGCGCCGTGAAGAAGGCCTCGAGCGCGAAGAGGTAGTCGCCAATGTCGTCTCGGATGTCGTTCACGCTGTCCAGCACAGCCACCACGACGCTCATGGACACCATGACCAGCATCACGAGCGCCACGCGTTGGCCCACGGGCGTGCTGCTGCGGAACATGATCTGGTACACGTACTCCCAGCCTTCCTTGGCGCCGCCCTTCACCTCGCTGTCCACCACGATGCCGTTCACGCGGAAGCGCGAGTCGTGGTGGTGGTGCTGCTGCTGGGCCGCGTCTTCGTCCTTGTCCTCCTCCTCCTCGCCGTCCTCCAGCTTGACGCGCGGCGACTCGACATCGCCCATGAACCGGTCGCTCTCGTACGCGCGTGGCGTCGCGCTCGTGCGCTTGTCGCCGCCGTCGCCGTGGCCGGTGCCGGCCTCGGGGTCCATGCGCGGCGTGCTGTCGAAGCCCACGGGACTCATCTCCACGGCGCTGGCCACCTCCACGCGGTCATACAGCGCGTCCGCGGGCTTCTTTTCCTCCTTGCGCTCCTTCAGGTGCGCCAGCATGGCGACCAGCGAGCCGCAGGGGGGGAGCGCAGCGCAGGCGCCAAGTCACTAACAAGCTCGCCTTTGCTTACGGCCCAACGGGAGATGCAGAGGATGCAGCCACCTGGTCAGTCTTGCTGCTGTGTTTGACTCGAATTAGCTCCCATACCGTAGGGGCTACTAAATTGCAAAGGAATTTCAAGGAGCGGGATGGCGTTACTGCAACTGTCTTTGCTTACAAAACCCAAGTACACGTCCCATGGTTGGAAATTCCGGAAATTCCAACCATGGCACGTGTACTTGGATTTTGTATGCAACAAATTCAACTAACTACAAACTTCAGTGGGCCACACAAAAATTAACGAGTTTGACAGGGTATCGATTTTGGCACCGGCGTTTTTTGGCCAATAGAGTACTGCAATCAAACCGTTATAATCGGCGACTTTGGGGCATAGTAGGGGCGTTCGAGATAGCCAGGAACACACCATTTGTCGCAACTAAGTCCGGTTTGCTCGGAACGGCCGTCTTCTAGGTTCGGTGAGTGTGGCGGCACACTTTGCGATCGGAGATGGAGGTCAACAAGGAGAAACAAGACAAGTCCGGCGGCAACACGTGATGCAAGTCTTGCGGGGCCTCAGACGGCGTCACCCACGTAACAGGGCAGCAGCCGAGGCGCCCATTCGAAGACGCAACACTGGCGAGGCAGATGATGCGCTCGCGCCTCCAGAAAATCGATCTCGTGGAGCGGAAAGTGGCTGGGGTGACCGGCTATTGCTACAAGTTGCTGCAGGCGAAAGAAAACCTTGCTGCTGCGCTCGGCACGGAGAAGGAAAGCGCCCAAGAGCTGGCCGCCAAGATCTCTGGAGCAACCAGTGGTGGGCATGGCGAGAGCGACTACGTGCTCTCATTCCCAGTTCTGTTTGGGCACTGCTGCCAGCAGCCCGCCCGTAGCACAGACAGCGGCCAGTAAGAACACCAGCGAACACGCACACGCACACGTATTTTGGTTTTCTTCTTACATGCAGCTCCCTACGTATGCCGGGAATACCAATCAAATACACTTCCAATCAGTAGCCACTACCACAGCCTTGCGTTGCCCTTCATGTAGCAGGCCTCGATTCGTTGTTTTGTCTTTTGCGTCCGCTCCAGCACTTCCTGCGCAGTTGGTAGAACCAACGACCTGCAAAATTTCGACCACAGGATCCTCAAGTGCATTATGCGCACGTAGTTGGTATCGACGAGCGCCCACTCGAACCGAATGGAGCTGGTGGCGAGCGAGTAGGTCATCTCCACGACCATCACGCCGCAGCTCGTTCCATCCGACTGGGCCGGCTTCTCGATTCACTGTTCGCGGCAGATGTACGCGAACTTACCCTTGCACGTGGCAGCGTGCCACGTCTTGAAGAAGGACACCAACTGCTCGCGGAAGATAGTATCCACGGTCGAACGATGCGTCTTGGTGTACAACAGCTCGTAGAAGTGGACAATTAGCTTGCGCAGGTACATGCATACGGCAATCAAGCCCCAGTGCGACAGCGCCAGAAACGATGGAAACAGGATCCACCGCATCTCGGACAACGCCGTTTTTCTGGTGGAGGCAGGAATGCAGTCCGGTTGCAGTGCGAGTTGAGCACCATGGTGCCGTCGACCATGTTGCAGATCATCCCCATCGCGTAGTTGATCACTGAGTCGTTTATCTTGCGGTTGCAAGCCACAAAAACCGCGGTTTCCGCAAAAGGGATAGAAGCACCGCCACTCCGAAGCGAGAGCATCGTAGTCAGCGTTGCCTTCGCGACGTGCTCCACGATTTTGTCCGCACAAGCCTGGTTGACCACTCTGATTCGGTTTGACTCGATAGGGGCCTTGAAGATGCCCTGTGCCACTGGCTCCTTTGGAAATAGCTCCCCCTTCGCTGAAACTTCATCGAGACCAACAGTTGCTATTGCACGCTTCCTCTCCAGCGCACACGTGTACGCTGTAGAAGTAGACTTGTGTGGAGAAGCGGGCCCCAGAAAGCCCCGCGAGAAAAGGAACCAGCTCCAGTTCCCGGCCGCAGTTCGCACAAGTCCGGTCCCCAGATGGGCAACCTCAGGACCCAATCCAAGCCGCCGATGGAGCCCAAAATAGGGAGGATCCCAGAATACCCATGATCGCCACGATCGCGACCACCACGATCATGACCGCCAAGATCGCAAGATCGAGTGACCAACACTCTCGGCACAGGAGCAAATCATCACGGACCCGTAAAGGAGAGACAGCAGCCAGCACAAGGAGAGCCCAAGGGGTGATGGGAGGAGAAACGAGCGAGCGCTGACAGCCACCCGCTCGAACGATAGGATCAGTTCGCATTTTGCCGTCTAAGTATCAAGCCGCTTCCTTCCTTCGCTTCCCGGTCTTCCTTCGTAGCCTGCCGAGCCTCTCGCCGCGCGTGTGTGTGTATCGTCAGCCCTGCAGAAGCCCGTGGCGCGGAATAGTGACCTGTCACTGAAGCGACCCAAGATCGTCGTCGCCAGGCCTCGCTGCTCGCCCCGATAGCGCGAGTCCAGGCCTGACTGCCGCTGTC